>JASANE010010113.1:0-137373 GCA_030248225.1 Trileptium ribeirensis
AGTTATCAATGAGATATTGCATCTTTTATGGGCACGACGCCTCGGAACTCCAATTGTTCTGCACATGGTCCGGACATGAAACATCCAGACATAAAAATTCATATCCTAAGGCGATACTTCCGTAGAATTTTTTAATTCAAATATAACTCCAGTTTAGACGTATAAACAGTGAAAACAAATATTTCGTATCCAGCACTATAAGACTCAAAACAATACTGAATAACTAGCCGTGCCAGGATTTCTGAGTTTCAGTACATATCGGTTAGGTGACAATCCGTGCCATTAAGTTGGCCTTAATACACGGTAGTTTAGGTACTGGTGGCAGAAGAAATAATATTCCACGATTTTCAAACGCTTAAGAGCAATGCTATTTTCTAGAATCTGTTCAAAACTATATTGAAATATAACTTGGTATCAACTTTTTGCGACATATGAAACTATACGAAACTGAACAAAAATTTATTTAGTTACACCAAATAATTAACGTTATCTATTAGTATGCCAACACGCTGTATGCTCCAACATAAGATGCTCGGAAGTTTCAACATTTGTTTTTGTAAGTAATGGTACGATTAAAAAGCCTTAGTATTTTGTTATTTAAAGCTTAACAGGGTAAAACACGGATACTAAACAATAGATAAGTTGCTTTGTTAGTGCTGCTTTATTCTAATACAGATACCGCTACCTAGTTTCCATTAAAGTTATCAAAACAACTATTACTATTCTATAGATATAAACCAAGCGTAACTGATGTTAATATACCTTAAGATCTCGATGAACGACACTCTGGTCGTGAAGCGCTACAATACATTCAAACAGCTGTCGCATAATATGTCTGAAAGTAACATTATCCAACAATTTACAAAATACTGATTTATTTTTTAGTTCATTTCAGTTTAAGGATAGAGTATATGTTCATATTCAAAACTTACATTTTACCACTTACCCTTTACGAACAATACAACAATATTGGTTAAATTTCAATTTATAGGAATGTTCAGAGTAGGTGATACTTCGACAACGTGAAATTTAGGGTCATTCAGGGTTATCTGGAATTAAATTCGGGGTTGTATATATTTTCACGAACCACAATTCTCTATCCATTTAACCGAACAAATATTCAGAGGCCAAGGATCTGAACCTACAATGTTTCGCTATATGACGCTAGGAGAGGCGGCGTCGTAGGTACATTATATTTTAAGGCGTCAAGATTTTAGTTTTCGTACCAACTCACTAAGCACATTTAGAAAATTCATTTTTGTACGTAATATTTAAATATTTATAAGTGTATTTTTAATGTATATTTTAGTTATATTTGTGTATATATATTCTAAGTGCATATTATACCCTAATCTCTCAAAATTGTTGGTTACTTTATCCCTGTAAATTGGGAGACAACCATGTCCCAATTTACCATGCTTATTTTTGTTTGCCTGCTGAAAATTATATGTTTCGGCAGACAGGGCGTAATTTCGCTCAAGATTTTTGATCTCATGGCCTCCCCAGCCTGTATTGGGGTGGAAATACTCCATGAGAGTATATTTTTGGGGGAATATTGTCCAAGAGGTTTTTGGGCACTGTTATTCCAGGTAATGTCTTGGACTTATTGTTATAGTAAAATAATTCTCACAGTAGATAAATTCACATAAAATCTCAAGACACAATTAGTATTTACAAGTTAGTTCTCACGACAATTGCCTCTTTCCTTCTATAAAAGGAGTATACTCTCCTCCAGTTCATCACTCAAGATGTTTCGCAACGAAGTGCTGCCGCTGATCGATGACAACGAGAAAGCTATTCCCTGGATGCAACAGAAGCGCCTGCTGCCAAACTCGATACAGTGCAAGTCTTGCGGTAGCATTATGAACTGGACAAGGTACGCCAAAATGAAGGACGGCTGGTCATGGAAGTGCCAGAACAAGAACTGTCCTAAGTTCAAAAGCACAACGACTATACGAAATGGCAGTTTATTTGCCAACACCAACGTAGGTGTTCCGCGTGCTCTACTTGTGGGCAATCGAGGAATCAGAAAAAAACATCATGGAGCAGGTCCGGCTGTCAAGCAAAACGGTGGTAGACGCGTTTGCATCATTCCGAGAAATATGTTCTCGTTATCTTCAGACAAGTACAATCCAGCTGGTTGGGCCAGAGGCAGTGGTTGAGATCGACGAATCGAGCTTTAGCCACAAGCAAAAGTTCCACCGTGGGCGTGCTCCTCATACGCAGATATGGGTATTCGGTATAGTGAACTCAAGTCACGAACGTGCCGTTGGATTTATGGAAATCGTGGAACGCCGTGATGTAGCTACCCTGAGGCCGATTATACAGGACGTGGCTATTCCAGGCACAATAATTCATTCGGACGAGTGGCGGGCGTACCGTGGCATCGCAGAAATGGGCCTGACCCACCGGACGGTAAATTCGGTAATCAAACTACCGTTGACCAAACCCGCGATCCGACGTTAAACGTCTAGAGATTTGTCGGACCCCAGTAGGGGCCACTAGCTAAATATAAACTTACAATCGTTCAGGAAACTGAAACGCGTAAAATTAACCATTAACTCTTCCAGGTGGAACGATGGTAGGGAATAGTGGTATGGTCTCTTTGGCCTGTGAGCAGATGACGAAGCCAACCTCCATAGGGACCCCAAAGGTAGTACCATTTAGGCTATGTGTGCAAACCGTCCAGCAGGATCAGAACACATCGTCGTCGATCTGAGCAAAAAACGCAATACATGTATTTGATCATTTTGTGAAATTTAGTACTACTGTGTACGTCTCGGCGAGATCTAGCGATCTGAGCAGAAAACACAAAGCGGAGAGCGATATTATTGAGTTATAATCGATATAGTAAATAACGCAGATCAACACAATAGTGCAACAAAAAACGCAGTGATAATGCGTCTTTTGCTCAGATTGTGTTAAATACAATGTCATATATACAAAAAACGCAATGAGCATTTTGTCTTTTGCTCAGATCGCCAAATTGATTCAAGTGACGCCGAATCCGAAACAGAAGAATCTGAGCACAGTGGAAGTGACGATGATATACCGTTAATGAATTTTCTGCAATGACAATCACAGATAAAGGTAATAAAATGTGTTTAATTTTTTACGTATTGCATTGCGTCTTTTGCCTAAGGTTGAACCAGTTACTGCTCTTAAATATCTCGATCTGAGCAAAAAACGCAGTTCCGCCTTACAACCCTTTTTTAGTATTTCTCAAGAACCCATTATAATTTGATGTTTCAAGTTCCAAGGGTACCATTAAAAATGTACTGCCTATAAGCAATGTAAAACTGAAAAGAATAATTAGCTACGGTCGCACGCTATGACAGTTACATTTTAACTAAAATTTTCAAACGTCGATATCTCGAAACTATGGAATTTTCATTGCGTCTCCTGCTCGGATCGACGACGACATACTGTGAAGCGCTCCTGCGGCTTGCTAAGCTCCGTACGTTCTTGAGACTGACCTGAAAAGAAAAATAAACCCAGTAGGTCCACCCTCGAGGTCACGATAGCCGGTGTCGCATGGGCATTGCGTTTTGGAAGTGCGCGATGCAGCAGAGTCACGTCTGTTACAAAGCTATTATTTTAATAGCAGTTCACAATGCCTGGGGAGAGCTCGAAGATCCTGTTCTCTCTCTTTTACTTTTACGTGGGGAAATAGGTATATACACATTAATATAGAAATACGAATTACGCCGTGTGTACAGCCAACTTTAACTAATCCAACATCACGTATCATATAGTCCTTTGCTCTCCATTCATAGAAAAAATTTTTCGTGGGGGCTTTACTAGAGGATCTTTATTTAGGAAACACGAGGCTGCGTATTTTACTGGGGCACATGGGGCGCTCCGCTGTCAACGGGGACTTCGAAATTTATGAATCGCCAATACTCAGTTTGTTTGAGAAAAGTGTTAAAGTACCTAATAAATGGCGTGCAAAAACGCAATCAAAACGTTTCTGAGATGGTGAAAGCGACTTAATAGGTATAGTTTTTACACAGTTTATGACATTTTCGATTCAAAATAAAATTCTAGTAAAAGTTGCGGCCAATTTTTTGAATCAACTGGCACACGTTTTTACCAGAAGGGAAACAAAAATTTTGAAATGGCCACTGAAACAGGAAATGTCCAAACTTTTTGCTAGCGACACAAATCCGCAGGCACACATTTTCAACCAGGGGCAATACAAAAATGTCAGTGCACTCTAGTCCCCCAACTAAGGAAGCCCAGTGGTCGATTTCGTAAAGCGAGTAACCAATTCAATATTCAAAAGAAAATGTTTATCTATCACTAGTACCTCGCATACGACGGTGAAACAGAGCGAACGTGACTTGATTTATAAGTTATCATTTTGTGTAATCATCTGTAACAGACTGTAATTAATGTATAATATACCACCCTAAAACACCCGGAACCCTGAATCCATAAAAAACCTAATACCTCGTCGCCCAAACCCATCGAAAACAACTGAAAACGCTTGAAATATTCGTTCTGGCCACTAGATATCTAACCAACGTACTCAGCATACCGAAAAGCCTCTATATAGACCATTTCTGATGGCCTTTACCAAACTACTTGAAGAAAGACTATGTTCTCGTAATCGGGATCAACGACCGTTAATCCAATGAAAGCAGGAAATATTCGTGCTGGACTCTAAGTAGCCGAACCACCCTATTCAGCGTGCCAAAAACATACATATAGATAATTCGCGATGTCCTATTTCATAACCATATCGAAGACATATGTTCTGGAAATCGGTTTTATTGCCCCTAAATCCACTGTACACCCCTGAAAAAGTATATGTAAAATATTATATATAAGTAGAATAAAAAGTATATATAAAATATTCGTGCTGGTTTCTAGATTCCGTATGGAAAAACCAATATATACATAGACCATGCTTGAAGCCTTTTTCACAATACTACGAAAGGGAAACCGGGTTCAGTAACCCTAAACATATTGAAAATCTATGAAAAGGCGTGAAATATACGTGCTGGACTATAGATAACCAAATATTGTATTCAGCGATTGTAAAAACCTATATATGCACCATGCTTAATAACCATGCATGGCACGGCATCCACGCAATCAATAAACCAAAAAATGAAAACACGCAACATTTCGGAGATCGGATTCGTCGGCAATTGAAACCCAGTAAAAGATGAAATATAGTCATGATTCTACATAACAAAGCCAACGTATCCAGCGCTCTTGAGAACCTAATAGACACATGTCGTTATATAAAAAATACGAAAAACTTGCCGAAAAGTGAAAAATCACTGTTTCTTGGAAATGTCGACACACTATATCAAAATTAAGTATGGCGCATGACCTGGGGGCCTTCCAGTTCAGACCTGGAAGAACTGAAAATACCAGGGGTGGGCGATTCTCCCAGTTTATCTGGGTGTTCAAATTAAACTGAGAAGACCACAAAGTACTGCAACAGCTACAACACGTCACATGTGCATAACTAAACGCCTGATTTAATATTTTTCAAATCCTGAAAGGGTAAATTTTAGCGATTGTTAGGCCCGCACGTTAGCCAAAATAGGGAGTATTCACAAGAGCATCAGGCCAGCATTGGGTATTTTTAGCCGCGCAAGGAAGCATCTGGAAGGCACGAACTGGGGAGGATAAAATAGATTAGAGACGTGAACAGGGCCAACCTGGTATGAGATCACTGAATATACCTGACCTCGTTCCCTTTTTGAAGAAGCCAGCTAAATTTTGTGGGTATATTATCACAAAGGTGGTTATGACGGAAAGCTTACTTAAAAAGCGCCGCAGTGAGATCTAATTGTCATAAAAAGAGCGACTAAGAAGTAAGTTCTGTAAAAGTTTTAATTAGTTGCTTACAACCAAAACAAAGTTCTGTAAATCTTTAACCATCAAATCCCGGAAAAAGTAATATTTTATCTTTCGCACAGTTGCAGATAGAAATAAAAACAAATCTTTCGCCAACCGTTAGCGAACAGGTAACAGCCGTTCCATTGCAATTCGCGAATGATTTGATGTTATTTCTGTCCGCAATCTTAACGTCATGTGTCAAAAATTTAAATACGAGTGAAACAGCAAAAAAATTTCTTTCACGGAAGTTACTGTGTAAATAAGTTCTGCATTCGCAACATTACCTCGTTTTTTTCTCCGAAAACGACACAAGCTTTGTGAGGTAATCGAAAAGCTCGCCGCCTTTGCAGCTGCAACAAAAATATACAGAAAACTCTCGTGAGAGAATAGAGTTGGTATATAAATATGTTTTGGGAATATAGTTTACAAGACTTATATGTAGCTGTTGAGAAACTAGACAACTACCGTAGCATACTTCCTATGCAAATACAGCCCATTATTTTCCACTTATATCTCAACTGTACGGCGTGAGGTTGATAAATGCTCAATTATTGTGAAAGGCGGAATACTTGCTATTGGTTTCCGGTAGCTACTGCAATAAGAAGGTATAACGGCATATGTAACACAACAACCATCTTCGTGTAAACACGCGAACATTGACAATTTCAGTCTGAAATAAGGTTTTTATATGGTGTCTCCATTGAAAAAATATTGGAAATAAATTACTGTTGCATTAATTACAATACAAAATAAGGGCACATTACTGTACCTCTATATTTGTAAATTTTAAGTTTCCAGGATTCCTATGGTGCACCACGAACTTTCCTCACGATCTCTGAGTTTGCAGTCTAGAAGAAATAAGATTCAACGATTCAAAACCGCTTGATACATATCGCTTCGTGGCTCAACAATAACACGATGACAGGTAATTTTCACTGATCGTTTAATGGTAATGTGCGAGTAAACCTTAGGAGACCCCGATAATCATCCTATTTTGAAGCTTTACATAAAAATTGTTAGTAGCGCTTTTTGGCCAATTGAATTTCGGCCCAAAAGTGTTCGCGGACATACTGCGCAAAGTTGAAATCTAACTAATTGTCTGTTCGCGAAAATTCAAGTAAAATTACCCAAATTTTTGAAAAAATATTTGTCGAATTTCAATTAAACCGAATTTGTTCGCGAACACCAAGAGCTTCACTATAGAACCAATTTGCTTGTAACGTCACTTTTACATTAGATTCAACACTGAATAATCCAAATTTAAATAATTAGGTATTGGGAACCCAATTTCTGGAAACTGAAAAGCCGAAATTCCGTTGAAACACAAGGTATAATTTCTGGCATTTTGATTTGATTTTGCCAATTTTCGGTTAGCGAAAAAGCCAATGTAATTCAGCCTTTTTCCATAACAAGGGTTTGCGATTCGATATCGGTAATTACAAAATATGACGGTTGGCGGGGTCACCTTAAGTTTACTCACGCATAAAGAAATTGGGTACATAGAATCAAAGGTCAATATGGAATAGTCAGATCCACGACAATACGCACAATATTAATGGTCAGTCAAAAACACAATATCGAGACAAGTACATCGGTTAAGACCTCAGCCTTCCTAAAAGAATACTACGCAACCGTGAGTCGAATCCGCAATGCACAAAATTCATCATCACTCTGTTGATGGTTGCGCTAACCCTACTAATTACGGGAACAACAGAGCAAATACGCTAACGATGCAGATAGTTGGGAGCCAGAGAACTAACTGCTCTATCAAGGTCATTAGGCCGGTTCAGGTAAGCCCAGGGATTTTATGAATAGGGTACGAGCACATTTACCAAAGAAACGTGGACGTGTGGCGTCGATGTGCATATTTCGTTTAGTAGCGGGAGTCAAGGTTTAGTACCCGGCCCTCAAGTAGCTAAGTTACAGGCGACAGCCAAATACCAGGGCGTGACAAAATGTCTCGCCTCAACGAATCCTATTCTGAATCTATTCTACTAAGTGATTAAACATTGTACGGTACAATTGTGGCGCAAGTTCACGACAATCATTGGTTCATCTAAACTAGTCATCGATTAATGGACATATAACAGATGATATGATGGTAACACCGGATAATACAATACAACAAAGTTTGTGTGCTGCACAATACATCAAAGATACGGTACGATAGGCGATATCATAGAAACACATACGTATAAATTGTTAGTGATTAATTAAATTTTACGGTTAATGACCGGAAGAATTCGACAGATGGTCTTACATTTTTTCACGGTCAGAGTTGGCCAGTCTCTATAAATATATACATGATAAATTTCGAACGGCAATATTAAGCGAGATCTTTTGTTGCACTCGAATAAAGCCTATCCAACTTCCAGTTCACCGGAAATTTTAGATATCTAATTAGACTGACAAAGTGTGCCATTCTGGCAATAATAACGTAATTAGCAAAAACTAGGATGGCGTTACCGAACTGGGAGGGCGATCGAAACTACGACGTGGATGAACTGTCCATTACTGATTATTTTATGCAGAGAGATAATTAATTCGCTCGGCTTCATTGGCACTGAACGGATACAGTGTGCCGACGGGTTAGTATTTCTATCGTCGCCATTTGGCTTCATTGCAACGGGCCGAATCAAAGCGGATGACAATGGAACCGACGCGGTTTCCGCTCTGTCCTGCAATCATCGGGTCGAAGCGATCGATCCAACGATTGACATCGAAAAATTTTGGTCGCTTGAAGATGTCAGGGTCAAGCAGCCAGCGATTCTAAACGACGACGACGAGGCCCTTCGTAAGTTCAACGATACAGAACAATGCCTCCTCGGTGTTCGACCTCTTGGCTCAGGCCTCGGTGGAAGGCAGGAACGCATCAAGCGGCCAACGGGACACCAGGCTCCGGACCGAGACGCCATCGGCGTGGGAAACCAACGACGTATGGTGGTTTCGCCTGAGAGCAACAGAGTGGGGTACAGTTGCCACTGCACCCACCTCTCTAATCAATTGATTGGCGAAAAACCTCTGGGATCAAAGTTGCAACGACGACACAGGACGCGCCTGGTTTGGATGAGATTACTCACCGACATACATCCAAATCCGGGCCCACCACAGACGCCAGCGGAGGGAGGAGGACGAAAGCGAGACAAGACGGAATATGGGAAAAGGAAGAGGAAGGATCGGATCGCAGAACGAAAGGCACAGCGGGCGATAGCGAAGAAAACGGCGTGGTTAGAGAGCCTACCCAACGGAAACACGCAGACGATTATCACGTGGAATCTGCAACGAGTGTCGATGAACGAAAACAACCGGAAACGGCTGCGGGATGTGTTGTCGTATTGCGAACGTAAAGGATGGGATACGCTGTTGATGACGGAGACGACTGCACGGGACACAGGGATTGCATGGATCGGAGAAAACGAGCATCAATGGGCTGTAATCCATGCAACGAAGACAGCGATCGCTCTGCGTGGCCGGGCTTTACAAAAATGGCTCGACGCGGGAGGAAAGCTACATTTCGGAGAAAGAACGACAGCGGTGGTGATTGGTGATCTACGGCTCATTTCTATCTATCAGCCACTGTGGAACCACGGGGAAGCGGCGATGGAAACGTATCGCTCGGAGCTAGAGGGACAGTTAGCACGGGGAAACAGCCGGGAATGCGTGGTGATTGGTGGCGACATGAACGCTACCATAGGACCGGTCAAACACACGGGCACCGGGAACACCAGAGGGCGGTACGGTTTGGGTCGAACGAATGAAGCCGGCGACGACTTCCTCCGATGGTGTGAGGAGAACAACCTCGCATGGGCCAACAGCTTCGTGGACCACAAATCCAGGGGAACCTGGTGCCATCCGGCGCTTGGACAGTGGTTTGAATTGGACGGCTTCATAACAAAAGCCAGTCAACGCCACGCCCTGGTTCGGGCAATCAAGACTGAAATAGTGGACGCGTTTTCTGATCACCGACCGAAAAAGATTGTCATCAACAAGAACGCAGTCGGGAAGGCCCCGGCGCGGGCACCGGTCAAAAGAGCCAGAACGGCGAATGTGAAGTGGGAATTGCTGAGGGCAGGCGGAAAGAGGGACGAATTTCGACAGAATGTGGATCGACAGATCGAACACACCGACACCAATTGGGACGACTTCGTAGGACAGCTTACGGATGTTGCAAAGGAAACGTGTGGGGTCCACGACAAGCCAGTGACATCGCCGTGGATGGTCGGGAAGGAAGGCGAGTGTCGGCAATTCCGCCGTGCGATCGAACAGTGTCTGAACGACAGGCGTGTGGAACAGGAACGAAATGGCAACGGCACGGCAGAATATGCTCGCATCCGTGAGCAGCTCAGGGCGGCTCGAAGACGGTACAAGAAGCAGCTGAAAGACTGGGAGACCCAATGGTGGGATGGTCTCATCTTGGAGTGCAAGGAAGCCCAAGAGCGGGGCGATGCGGGGCTGGTCTACAAGATTCTCAAAAAACTCGGCGAAAGAACAAACAAAGCCATGGCCGCCGACCATTTCACAGCCGCGGAATTCAAGCAACACTTCGAAAAAGTCACAGCAGAACGGCACGAAGCAGCACCGGGAGACATTAACCGAACGGTGGCCGACGTCCCAGTTCGAGGTACCAAGAGAGCAACGATGGCGATGGCCAGAATGCTGAACGCAACACCGACAACGGACGAGATTATGAAGGAGTGGCGGAATATGAAGGAAGCGGCTCCGGGCCAAGATAGTCTACGGTTGGTGTACATTAAATCAGCGCCAGAGCGTGTGCAGCAAGCTGTTGTTGACATGGTCATTTTCATGTTCAACAACAGGGCGGACAAATGGCCGGATAGCACGAAAGTTGGATTGGTAATCCCGTTATTCAAGAAGGGCGACAGGAGGAACGTGAATAATTATAGGGGAGTGTGCCTCCTGCCGATGGTCAGTCGGATCCTTGCGCGGGTGCTCGCGGTGCGGCTAAGAAACTGGGCAGAAGCGGCGGACCTGCTGGACGAGAATCAAAATGGGTTCCGGAGCGGGCGCTCGACGGCGGATGCAACGCAGATATTCATGCGACTGCAGGAAGACGAATGCTACCGGCGGATGTGCATCGAAGACCAGAACGGAACGTTCGAGCCAACGGACAGCGACCCGCAGGCGAGATTGCTCGACCTGCAGAAGGCATACCCGAGGGTTAACAAACCGGCCCTATGGTGCCTGCTGGCAAGATACGGTATGAAGGGCAACATGCTGCACGTGCTTCAAGATCTGCACGAGACGACGGAATATCGAGTACGTGGCAAGGCGGAGGTAAGCGACGCGTGGATTCCAGCGCGGGGACTGCGCGAAGGCTGCCCCACATCACCAATCCTATTTAACATCTATCATCAGGCGGCGATGAGACAAGGCGAAACGGCGCGGAAGAGCCAGGCTGAAGCAGCTGGACGCGAAGCGGGGCTGAAGTGGCGGTGGATTCCGGGATCGTCGTTTCCACCACGAAGACGCCCCGACAGCCATCATTCCGAAGCGGTATCGATAACGCTCACAAGCTCACTCTTCGCGGATGATACCACGATTTTGGGCGCGCGGGCGGAGATCGAAGAGGGCGTACGGATAATGAAGAGCACAATGGCAAAGTGGGAGGAAAGAAATAATGACGCAAAGGAGGAGGAATTGGATTTCGGCAGCAACGACAGCAACGACGTTCGGATGCTGGGCGTATGGCTCGGGTGGAAGCGCGATTTACGACAGCGGATGACCCGAGGATGGCGATGCTGGTCACTGGTGAAGAAACGGCTTAAGCACAGCCGATTGTCGAAAAAGGCCCAAGCCAGTATCATCCAAGCATGTGTGGAAAGTACAATGCTTTTCGACTGCCAAGCCAGGACCTGGTACACGGCGGAAGTAAAAGCCCTACAGTCGATGGTGGATAAAGCGTATAGATATGTATGGAGCAACAAAGCGGAAGCACCGCTACAACAAATGGAGCGGGAACGACGTAACATGTTCGACGTGCGGTGGGAACTTGGTGTCGGGTCGATACGCAGAAAGATCGAAGAGCGGACGCTTCAGCGGATCGGGCATGTGGTCCGGATGCAGAACTCTCGACTCACTAAACAAGTAGTGCTCGGCTGGAGCCCGGGGCTGGAAGACATCCCCCTGGCGAGGAAGAAGCACCGAAACACGGTGGCCTACTGGCGGAAGCTGCTAAAGGAGGCGAACATCGACCTCGATGACGTCGAAAACTTGGCGACGAACCGCGCCGGATGGCGCAAGGTGGTGGCTAGCAGAGTCAAATTCATCGATCAGTGGGAAGTCGATCAGTCAAACGCGTCACCTGCGCAAGCGGGGGGCAATCGCAGCCAGTGGCAGCCGAGGGTGACAGAAACCGATGGTTGGCAGTGCCGATGGGCGGGATGCGGCAAAGTATGCAAGTCGAAGTCGGGTTTGGCGGTTCATGTGAAGCGAATGCATCGGGAAACGGCGGGAGCAGTAAAGTTCGAATGTACGAAATGTGGAGGGACGTTCTCGCAGCAAGCTAACCTCAAAAACCACGACAAATCGTGCCGAGCAACAACTGCGGCAGCGGTTAACGGAAAGGTCGCGTGCGAGGTATGCGGCCGAGAGTACTCAAAGTCGAACATCGCACGCCATCGAAAGTGCCATGACGAATTGCGGGGAGAAGGAACAGCGGACCCAGCGGAAGGAAAAACGGTCTCCCCTCCAAGGCAATACAAGTCGCGTCGTAAACAATGCGATATCTGCGGGAGGTGGTATGCGGCAACAAACATGGCGCGCCACCGGCGAACTTGCAACATTCTGGCACTACCGGGAACCGGGTGAACGCCTAAAATGGAATGGAATGGATACAGAACAATTCGAAGACGGACGATACCAAGGAGTGGCGACAAGAAGATCCCCACTCCACCAACTAACAAAATACTAGCTGGCCGTGAGTTATGACGAATAACGACGAATAAAAAAAACAAAAGCTTACCCGAACCGGGTGAACGCCTAAAATGGAATGGAATGGATACAACAATTAAGGAGACGAACAGCTATGGCAACAAGAAGACGCCCCACTGCCACAACAACAAAAACTAGCTCTAATCTCTATACGCAAACAAACTATTTAAACAAACAAAACATAAAACACAGCAAAGCACAGCACAACTAACACCATCATGCACACAAAATTAAACAACAAAACAGACTTACAAAAACTACACACAACATTTAAAAACAAAAACACACAACAACATCACAAACACACACCAAACAAAAACCACACAAACAAATCAAGAAAAAAAACACACACAGAACCAACAACCCCACACCCAACACTCAAACAAACCACAACACGAAACTCCCAAAAACAAAACCACAACACCAACACACAAAACACACAACACAACCCACACAACCACCACAACACCCAAAAAAAAACACAACAGAACATACGCCAGCAAAAAACTCTAAAACAACAAACCACAAACACACCAACACAACAACAACCAACCACAAAAAAAAAAAAAAGAAAAAAAACAAGAAAAAAACAAACACAAAAAAACCAACAACTCGCCCAAACACCAATCCCACCACAAACCAAACAAAACAAAAACAAACAAAACACAACCAGGCCCACACGCAAAAATATATTAGGTGTCGGATATCCCGGTATCCGGCCGGATAAGGCATATCCGGTATCCGGCCGGATATTTTCTAATATCCGGCCGGATACCGGATATTTGCAAAATACAGCAAAGTGAAAGTTTGGTTTTATGAAACACCGAACGAATGGCAGCATGGAGCTTCTTTCTGCATGCATATATATGCAGCATCATGCTTGCTGGACTACGTTTGAGAAAGGTCATTGGGGACACACAAGCTTGCGGCTTGGTCATTCAGAGAAGTACCAAGAACGCACAAGTACATCGGTGTGTTTGATGACACCAGAAATTTGTCGATCTCTGTTGGTTCAAACGGCCTTCCGACGTCTGACAGTTCGTTCCACCTCAAGAAGGTCACAGTTTTAACCCGTTCAGTTTCCCAAAGCGCGTCACGGCCGACTTGCTGCTCCCGTCACACAAAGTCACACTGACTTCGGCGCGTACGCCGCGAAGTCGAAAATCACGACGAGAGTACATTTCATTGTTCCCACTCCACTATCGGGAAGACCTCGCAAGCATCGTACCAACCCGCGACATAGTGGCACCACCATTGACAAGGTTGCGCTGCCCAGGCACAGCTTTCTACTGACTTCTTCACATGGTCGCAAAATTTCTACCGCCTTTGTAAGAATATCCCATTGAAGCCCGGACAAGGTGTCGATGGCTGTATCGGTTGAATACAGAGCAAGAGCGTGTTTCTGCTCCTGTAGGCTGTCGAGCATGTAGTACGTGGAATTCCAACGCGTCTGAACATCTTGCATAAATTTCTTCACTGGCATTTCCAGCTGCTTCTGTATTTCGGATAGTTTGTCGCAGGCCTTGGCAGAATGACTGAAATGCCCCACAATTTTCCGGCCCACGGCAATAATGTCCGAAACGACTCGTTGGGACTTTATTGCGTCATTTACACATAACTGTAGTGTGTGGGCAGCGCAGGGGACCTGCGTGTGCTCCATCACACTGATTGCCTTGACGATGTTTGGCCGTCACAAAGCACACACATTGCGTGATATCCCAATCACGCCATCATTGCGGTAATGCTTTGCGCAATCCTGTCAGCACTATGTCCTCCGGGAAAATGGCGGGTATGCAGTACTATGCTGATTTGCCTGAAATCGACCGATATTACGTGTGCTGTAAGGCTAACGAAAGCGTCGTTGTTGACGCTGGATGTCCAGATGTCGAATGTGAAACTGATGCTATCACAGCTACCCAACAAGCTTCTAATCTTTGCAGTCACTTTGTCGTGAATTTTGGGGATAACGGTTTCGCTGAAATATTTTCGGCTTTGTATACTGCATCGCGGCTCAAGCAGCTGCTGCAGCCGGCCAAACCCAATATCTTCCACCATCGCAATTGGCTGACAGTTGCCGGCTATCATCTCCCAATTCGCACATGAATCTGTTGTGCTTTTTCACTGTTGATGTCCCACTTCTTCACCCGGTAAACCATCTGCTCCAGTGTTTGCTGCTTTTTCTCTTTCACAGTGATCGAGCTCGGCCGCTCTTTATCATCCTGGCGCTCTCTTGCTGCGTCTTTTGACTGAGTCTCGAATTCTGCTGACACCGCGGTATGATGCTTCAAATGATTTCTGAGTCCACTTGTTCTGAAATCTTTGGGTGTCTTCCCACCCCTGGAGATTTCCCGCAGGTGTTGCATTTCGCATGAATATAGGTAGGATTTGCTACCGTAAAATATTTCCAAATCACAGATGCACTGGACATCGCAACGCTAGTCAGATAAACTCTAAATTCTAAAACAAATGGCGAGATAATAGTGTACGTCAGTCATATTTCTATTTTTCTATGATAGATGACAGTTGCACCACATATCCGGTAACCGGTATCCAGTTATCCGGCCGGATATTGGGAACCGAATATCCGGTATCCGGTAAAATTTGTATCCGGTACAACGATATATATATATATGCTCGCCACACTGGTAATTTGTCAAGTTTCACGAAATATTATCTACCAGCGTTCATTCGCGCTGGTTGAGATAAGGAATAAAAGTTGAAAATTTAGGAAATTTGGACACCGAAACTACCAGCTCCGGTCCATAACTCCGGAACCGTTGGGAATTTCAAAGTTTTGTACTCAATATTTCTTATAGAGAATTTTACGGTCTTTCGAATGAGACCGGTTTCGTAGAAATCCGCCCCGGATCCACGGACTTATGAACGAATATGTAGGTACGCAAATTGATAAAACACTTAATTCAATAACTTAACGAATGTTGGTTGTAAAGGTATATATATATGGTATCGTTGGAATCCCCAGACCCGCGGCTTTAATTTAAGCCCGGAGGGGTCTAGCTGCGCCCACTTTTAGATACCCCATATGAAGATTCTAGGAATAACGCCCGGACGGGCGTGTCCCTCCTCATCAGATTCCCCGTATCGAGACTAATCCAAAAACGTATAGAACTCCCCAGAAAAGTGTACCCCGAACCCAGGAGAGCCGTTTAAACACCCCGCTTTTTGAAAATTTTGGCATGGACCCTCCTCCAAGAGTCTATTTTCCCCCCTGTCGACCGAATACGGTCCTGTTACGTATTAAAATAACCGGACGGACATACTGAGTCCGAATCCGGGTTCCTTTTGGCACTCCGGCCATCGCCCAGAAACCCCCACCCTCTTTTTGCCCCTTTGCTCTCTTTTCATCTCTTTTGTTTACTTAAGCCGCGTCGTTTCTGTTCACAGTCTGGTATTAAGTACGTGTTTCTTCTGAGCTCGTCGATTTCCAAGCACATCGGCGCTCTAATATTAAGCTGTTGATGGAGGCAGCATAAGTCTTAGTAGTCCCAGCTAACAGTTTTATTAAGTAAACAGACGTTTCCAGTGCCAAGTGTTTAATGTTAACGGCGTATCGATTTAATATAAAATTTATTCTAACTATTATATATTTCTTATCAGCAAGCGAGTGCGGCTTTGATATTAAATGAATATAACGGCTATTGTTAACTGCTCGGACGCGTCTGCTGCAGTGAATAACGACTTGTGGTGTATGTTTGCATTAACCGGACTACTGATGGCTATGAGGCTGAGTATACGTTGCTTACAAAGGTTGTAGCGCAATCTTGTGGAAGTTTCTCAAGCATCTATATACTGTTTATATAAAGTTCGCGGTATTCGAATTATTCCTATAGAAAGTGTAAGGTAGTGTGTGCTGGAAGATACCAGAAACTTTTACAAATCTATAAAGTTTTGTTTTAAGTCGCCGCCCCGGACCAGCAGATAGACTTGTATCTTTGGTAGCTTGCAATGTGCGTTCGGAGTTAGTAAATAACCGTTTTATTAGAACTTTCTAGTAAGCTTTGGTAAAATTTAAGGAGGTTTAACATTAACTTAATATAAACAGAGTCGTAAATCATAGAAATTAAATAAGTTTTTATAATAAAATCGGCCCAAAACTTTTGGAAATATGATCGGAATGTGGCCGATAAGAATATTTATTTAATTAAATAATATTAAATCAGAAAATCGACCAAAAGTGCTGAATAAGCACTTTAACCGTCTTCAGATTTGAAATTTCAAAATTTTTATATAAAAGCAGAACCGCACGCTTTAGAGAGCGTTCAGTACGACTGCGGCAGCGCAGAGTTCGGTCGTTTTGCAGACCGGCTTTGTCGTTTTCATTATTCGTGTTCTGTCTTCGTCGACGACTGCTTTTGCTTTTTGTTTATGGCTTTCGGGTTTGCAAGCAGATGGACGAGCGATGCGCGTTGCCCGATTGGAATCGCATACGTAAGTGTGGATAGGGAGACCGGGAGTTGTAGTAAGGTATAGTATCTGTTAGGCCCGGTATGTGAGCAGATTAACAGAAGTAGACGTAAGCAATTCGCATTGATTAGCCTTAACGTTTAACCGCTACGGACTCCCTGTCCGCGCTTTTAGTCTACCGGATAGATGGTCCGCCCTACCTTGTCCAGCAGACCCGTAGTCATTAGCGGAGGTATTTGATGCCCATTTCTTTAACCAAAGTCGTACTGGACCTCCCTCGGTCAATGAGTTAGGATACAAACAGGCGCGACACTCGCGTTACGAATAAATTTTACATGATTCCCTGAGCTGAGTTAGGATTGAAATTTACGAGTACTGAGCTGACCGAGGTTAAACAAACGCTATTCTGAATGGACGTCACCAGTTGAACTCCGAATCATCCAAAGTCATGTCGCACCGAATTTTGTCAAGTTTTACCGATTTGTTACGTTTTATCGTTTTCTTTGGACACCAAGCTGTCCGACGTTTTTGCTTCTTGTAGAAGAAGAATCTAGGATACGGATGCATATTGGAGAGCTCCAAAATTATTGCTAGACTCAGTTGAATTTTAATGATAATTATACTGGTGCCATGGGCACCGACGGCTTCTGAAAATATGGTATTAGAAATGTTAGCAAACACACGGATTTAACGTCCCGCGGATGAGAGACCTCGCCTAGGTCGAAAAATTGTTATATCTCAGGAATTACCGATATGTTTTGATTCAAATTTTACCCGGATCTCTAGGAGGATCCGAGCTAGTGATTTAGTGCTAAAAAAGTCCAGATATCCAGTCGTATTCCTAAACCCGACGACCCGCAAGGGGGGTCGCCTCTCTCAACACAGGAAAAGTAAAATATTTTCGGATCTACTCCAGGAATATGGCTGAAACCTTGGCAGTTTCTTCGTAGTACTGCCTACCGACGAGTAGGATTATAAAACACATCAATTTTGAGCCTGAACCCTAAACCCGATGGCCTGGAAATGGCCTGACCCTGTCGAAATGTGAATAAATGGTTAAAACTAAAATATCTTAGGATTCCCTCCAGGAATCTTGGTGAAACTATAGCTGCTTCTTCGTAAGTATGTCTACTTTCGGATATTATCACCAAATTCAACTTTATCAAGTCGGAACCCAAACCCGACGGCCCTGAAGGAGCCTAACCCTACCAAACGGTAAAACCGAGACTAAAAGTAAAATATTTCAAGAACCTCTCCAGGAACTTCGCTGGAACTTTCGCTGTTTCTTCGTAGTAATGTCCGCTACCGCATACCACTTCAAAACCCGTCATGATCGGGTAGGTATCCCAAACCTGACTACCCGATAGGGGTCCGCCCCCCACCTAAAATTCTAAACGTTTATAAGTTACACTTTTCTCCAGGAATCTCAATGGTTTTTACAGTACAAATAGAGCCTGTTAGGCCTTCCATTGAAGCTAGTCAGCCCGGCAAAGCCGTGGCTATTCAAAAATTTATGAAAATTGTGGACCCGGGCAGAGCAAAATCCGCCCAGGATCGACACAACTTTCGCAGAATTCTTTGCCTTATGCACCGTTATATACAGCTTTGTAAGTTGGTTTTGGTTTTGCTTTTGCACGTCTTTTTGAGTCTCTCTGACTATATAGTAGCTCAGCAGCACGAAAGCCGTCGGAGAACTGAATCTCCGATATACGGCCGCTGCAGTGAAATTATCAAATTTACCAGAGTTGGTAAATTTGCTAGTAGTGGCAAAGTTTTAGAGAAGTAAAATTGATGACGTCGCTAGACGCGATGTCGGGTCCATCGGGTCTCGGCCCGACCGACCAATTTTTGTGAGGACCGTTGACAGGTAAAATTTAGTAGAGAAAGGCTGGCAAAATAATGAGTTATTAGAAATCATAGGTCCTTCCCAGCCCTAGCCGAATTATACCCAAAAGTTGGAACGGAAACTATGAATCGAACGAGTTAAAGGCTCAAACCGAGTGCACCACAGAGAATAAAATCGTTACGGTTGCCATAACAACCGGGGCCTCCGTGTATTGCCTCGCTTCGTCGAGCAGAAGTTGCTCGAAATAACAGCTAAATTTTAGTATCAAACATCGCTCGTTTTTGAATGTCTTTTCAAGTCAAAACAACGTAGGTTTTCGTACCATTAGAGTAATACCGATGGCCTACAAAACCCCGTCACTAAAATTACGCGTTTTGATTGCAATTCAAGGTACAAGGTACATAGTAAATTGGAACCAAATTTTGCATTAGGGAAAGCTTGAACGCTAGTCCCGACTTCCGCCTACCGGGACCCACACGCTGTTCGAAAGGCATGTCTGCCCGCTCGTTCCTTTTACGTTGGTGTATTTGAAACGTTTGTTTTTGTAGTGGCCTAAATCATGGATTAACCATAGGGAAAGACTCACCTCCATTGTATTTGCGGAATGATTGCATAGGGAATGGGAGTCAAAATTATGTAGAATATTCGGACATGTCATCACACACTTTACATGGTCACTCTAAACATGTATGCATGTATGCGAGTAGGACAGAACTAGTATCGTACCGTTGTCGCACCCTTAGAAAAGAATTTAGGAGTCGTAACGAAGAGTACCACGTAACATTGTCATGGATTTTATAAGTATTATGGTATCAATTGTTGTATTATGTTGTTATAAGCTAACCTCATCGCTACTCACTGCGAGTGTAAATACCCGATTATCATGTACTATAGTTTTGTGATTCGAATGAGCAAGATGTAGTCTCGCAAACGTCCCGTTGCAAGCTCAACCCCGTACGCCCCACCTCGTTTCCGCCTTTCGCTTACACGAACCTATTGTTGTGTCGGAGTTCCCTTCCTGTTGGCAAACGTAGTACCGACCAAATAGTTAGTTCGATGGCGCCTTTATTATGTCGATAACTAACCGTAGCACCAACCAGTACTGATTTTAACTTGACCCACTACTGTTTTTATGAGTAAGGTAAGCACAGCTGTCATAAGATAAGGCTTCACAGTACACGCCGTGTTTTGACTCAGCTGTGAGAGTTCCGTGAAAAAGGCGATGACTCCGCAACCCTCCCCAATCGAAGCTCTGCTCATTGTGTATTCGCGTGCCATAATTGTGACATAACGCTTATTGTATTTGCCCGTACAATATGTATCTGTCCGTATACCCATAAGTTCTTGTGCAACTCATCAATAAATGCTCACTGAAAACTCGAATTGCGCAAGCGTTTTGTTGACCCGTAGTAGCGATAGGAACTGAAGGGGTTTGAAATCCGTCACCCCAAATTGACGACCCACGTTCAGGTTTGACACGCGTATCGAAGAAACAAACCTCAGCGTGACTCGCTGATTACAAATAAGTTTGTTAATGATGTTTGTTGTGAAGGTACGACTAGTGCGACAAAGTCAAAAAATTATAAACTCACGCTGAGCGCCCGAACTAGGAAATTTAGACTAGGAATCGGAACTAGGATCCGACGTTAGACGTCTAGGGATTTGTCGGACCCTAGTGGGGGCCACTGGCTAAAGTAAAACGAAGAAGGTTAAAATCAATTTCGATTGAACCCAGACTTAAAATTTGACACTTCCCGGGTTTAACGTGGATAGGGAATAGTGGTACGGTCTCTTTGGCCTGTGAGCAGGTGACGGAGCCGACCTCCCTGGGGACCTCAAAGGTAGTACCTCGTAGATTACGTGCGCAACCCGTCCGGCAGGATCAGAACACATCCTGTGAAGCGCTCCTGCGGCTTGCTAAGCTCCGCCATTTCTTGGGCCTGGCTCGCGTGGGAAAGGAAATTCGAGCAATGGAAACCCATCAGGTCCGCCCTTGAAGTCACGATAGCCGGGGTCGTATGGGCATTACGTCTGGGAAGTGCGTAATGCAGCAGCGTCACGTCGATTTTATTACATATACGACGCATCTGCCAAAGCAAACAAAGCAGATCACAGCCTCAACGACTGCCTGCACCGCAGTCCAGTTCTGCTAGCCGATCTTTGCGGACTCTTACTCCGATTCACACTCAATCAAGTGGCGATAGTGAGCGACATCGAGAAAGCTTTCCTACAAGTAGGTTTGCAGCGATGTTCACGAGACGTCACTCGGTTCTTGTGGGTTCGAAATCGCGCGCTACCACCGAAGGGTGACAATACTGTCGAATAACGCTTCACTCGCATACCGTTTGGCATCATTGCGAGCCCTTTCGAGCTGGGTACAGTAATCCAGCGACACTTATAGAAATCGTGGAATTAGGTGGCCTCCGACATTCTCGGGAATATTTACGTGCACAGTGTGATCATCAGTAAAAAGTCAGTCCACGACGCAAAGGCGTTTTATGTAAACGTAAAACAAATATTTAACACCTCCGCGAGTGGTATACGAACAGCAAGGAACCGGTGGCTGTAATCAAGAGTGACGATCGTGGTCAGACATAAACCATAAAGGTATTAGGGCTCCAGTGGAACACGGCGACAGACGTGATGTCGTGCTCGGTCATCGACGTCTGCGCCGGTGCGATCAACACGAAGCGGTTGATGCTCAAGTATCTGGCCAAGATTTTCGATCCGTGTGAGTGGTTTTCGGCGGTCACCATCACCAGCAAAGTATTGATCCAGACACTTTGGAAACAAAATATCGGATGGGACGAAAAACTTTCTGAAGAAACAATCGAACACTGGAAAGACACCTGGGCAAACCTCAAACAAATATCCGCCCACTCGGTGCCACGTTACATCAACCACAAGGCCGCAAATAAAAGCGTCGGCTACGAGTTACATTGTTTCGGAGACGCCTCGGCGAAGGCGTATTCGGCAACAATCTGCCTAACAGTGGTCGCGAATAGCAGTAATACGTGTAACTTGAGTTTTGCTAAATCGCGTATAGCACCGGTGAAACCACTCACGATTAGGCGCCTGGAATTAATGGCCGTGTTAATCGGAACACGCCTTCTTCAGTTTGTAGAAAAGGTGCTGCGTGCTGAAATCAAACGCAAATATTTGTGGTCAGATTCCCAGTGCGAACTTCACTGGATCCACAGCGACTCGACCATTCATCCGGAACCGGATTAAAGAAATCGACGCGGTATCCGATATTGAATTTCGTTACGTGCCAACGAAAGAAAATCCCGCGAATCTGTCGTATCGGGTAGTCACAATGGATAATTTGACGACTAACACTTTGTGGTGGAATGGTCCACCATGGCTCCTCGACGGTGTCTCGTCGTGGCCTACGCCGATTATTTTTTCGAAACAAGCAGTCATCGAGATCGACAAGTAGGCTCACAATTCACCGGATGTTGCCGACACAACCATCTTGGCTGCGAATTTCGACGATGATCCACTAGTCATTGAGGCGTATTCCAATTATACAAGGCTGCTTCGAGTCACAGCATGGATCCTTCGGTTTGCTGATAATTGTCGGATTGTGTCAATGACCGTCGTTCTGGCGAACTCTCTGTGAACGAAATAGCCGGCGGTGGTGGGACAGTCATGTTCAACGTGGGCATTTTGGCGACATCCTGCGCAAACGTGGTGATCACAATTATGGGGTGGCAAAAGAGCTCGATTTGTTTGTCGACGAGGACGGCCTCCTTAAGGTTGGCGGTCGGCTACGGTTCGCAGATGATAGCGACGAAGCCAAGTGTCCGATGCTGTTGCCGAAAAGCAATCACTATGCGGATCTAGTGATCAAAGGTTGCCACGAGCGATTGTTCCATGCGGGTACAGCACATACACTCGCGAAGATGCGGTGCAACTATTGGATCATCCATGGCCGAACACAGGTGATCAAGAGCTGCTTCAGCTGCAGGCGATGTCACGGCGGCGGTTTTCGCATACCACCACCCCCGGATTTACCTGATTTCCGGGTAACGAAACAACGCCCTTTCGCCACCGTCGGAATAGATTACCTGAGGCCGCTATATGCGAAGGCGGCGAACGAAGACATGCGCCGCTCTAAGGTGTTGTCTGTGTTTTTACATCCGCTGTAATCAGGGCCGTCCACCTCGAAGTTGTGGAAGATATGTCGACAGATCACTTCCTGATGGCATTTCGACGTTTTTGTGCGATCTACAGTCAACCGAAACTGGTTATCTCGGATAACGCCAAGCAATTTGCGACAGCGAACAAGCTACTTCACCGTCTTTGGCGAGACATCGTCATAGACCCTATCATACAACAACACTGTTCTTCACGGGGAATATCCTGGAAGTTCATCACGGAAAACGCCCCGTAAATGGGTGGATTCTATGAAAGAATGGTTGGTATCGTGAAACGGTCGCTGAAGGCGGCACTTGATGCGAAATGCGCATCATTTGCCGAACTCTAAACAGTTGTTTGGGAGGTAGCAGCGATTGTCAACTCGCAGCCGCTAATTTATCCAGAGACCGATTGCTCCGAGACGACACTGACGCCTTCACATTTTCTTCGCGGGAAACCGACGGGGTTACCAAGATTCACTATCGATGCCGACGACGACTACTCGGTGGCTGCCACAAAGCCGGAGCAACTTGTACGACTCTGGCGCAGAAGTCAGTCGATCCTCCTCGACAAGTTTTGGCAGATGTGACGGAAACAATATCTATTGACCTTACGAATGGCACCCAATCAATTCAAACAACGTAACGTCAGCGACGTTTTGCAGGAAATTGGGTCCATTGCTCTCATGAGAGACAATTTGCCTCGGTGTCAGTGGCAGATGGGCAAAATTGTCTCTTTACATACTGGAACGGACAGCAAGAAACGCACCGCAGTGGTAGAGCTGCCAAACAAACGGACGATATCCAGTCCTATACGGCTACTTCATCCGCTTGAGCTAACAGCGTCTCGTGGAGAGATTACTGCTGGCGATAAAGGCCGCACTGCGTAAGGGCAGGGCGGACAGCGGAAACGAAGGTCGGCGCGGTTTGCGAGTCAGCGAATAAACCAAACGGCGGCGGAGTGACAAAGCGGTGCTACGTCCGACGCGGACAGCGCCTAAATTTGGTGTTACAATCATACCCTCATTTACGATGACGCATTTCACTTCTGGAGTACAATTTTGCTCCTGACACTCAGTATGCGGACACTAGATTAACAAAATTTGTCAATACCATAGGCTGTAGCATTCGGGTTTTATAACGGGAGGTGGTGAGCTTTGCGGACACCTAAGCGGCGGTGTCAATGATCGGATAATCATATTAGCTTACCTTGAACTTTGGGATGTTCATTTTTACTTTGGTACAACTTCGCCAAACTGTTTCAATCGATCTCTAAACGCCATTGTTGTGTTCAGCGCGACAGTAAACCATGCGGAACATCATTACACCTCAACAACGCCTTTCACATTTATATCGCCACGACCCACCAATACATGTCATCGATCACAAAATGGCAACGATCGAAAAATACTATGGTAAGCTGTTCTTCGCCAAACGGGACAACGCGATGCGGCACATCAGCTGAGCGTGAATCGAGCTTTTGACAGGGATCCGGCCGCATCAGGGACTGGGTCAGGCGCAACGCCGATCCCATACCAGCGAAGTGGTTGATTCGAGCTCCCTTTGTCGTCATGGACGTCCTAATTCGACAGATGCGGCATTCTCACCATAACGGATTCCGCACTGCTCCTGAATGCGTCGTTGATGGAATCGAGTACCCGCTGGATATCGAATTTCAAGTGTCGTCGGCGCATGGCGAATGCGTAATGTCAACGGGTTTGCGTGAAAATCAATTGCCGGATGAGACGTTTCAGGGTGCCAATATGTATGGCGAGCGCCTACAAAATATCGTGGTTCAATATCTTTCAAGCAACTTGCAGCCACTACTGGGCCCATCGATGGCCTACAGTCACGGAAACCTATCGCAGAACCTGCCGTATACCAAGTCGGCATTGCTGCTCGCCGACAGCCAGGCTCGAAACGTGAGTTCCATCGCGAGCGGCCGATGTATTTCTGTTTCTGGTGGCACGTTTAGCGACTTGGTCGACGATGTTTGTCAATTTGGGGTCAATGTGCACCAGTTCGATGTGGTCATTGTGTGATGCGGTGTCAACGACACCCAGAAGCCGATGCACTTGCAGCACTCTTCGTGCAGTCGGTTGCAGACATACCTCCAGCACGTTGTCCAAGGAGACCAACCACCGCGAGTCATTGTGAGCCTTCCGGTTCCACATCCAGACGTACCGGAGATTCTACCCATGTCCAACTGGGTGCAACATCAGTTGTCGGATGTTCCGCAAGTTTGTTGCGTCAACTGGGCTGCAATGAAGAGCTGTCCTTTTGTCAACGGCAACAGGCACCAGAATCTTCGGATGTTCGACCAATACGACGGCTTCCATCTCAGTCATGCCGGCTTGACGGCATGCTCGGTCAACAAGTGGGCCGAAATCGTGCCGACCGTCAAACACATTGAAATCTTGTTGACGGGAGAGCGTCGGGCGCTGGTGAAGAACAGTGCCGGCCGGTTTGCGCAGCGAGCTACCAAGCGCAATGCAGCTCCGGATGTCGTCGCTGAATCGGTGGTCGGTACATTTCGTCTTCGTGTGATATTCACGATACTGCACCTACATATCGCGGAAGCATCTACAATTGTTTCAAACTGTTTTTGTGTGTTATTTTCACACAACTTCAATTGCCAATGCCAGCAACGATCCTGACGCGATTTGCTCGTATCTCATATTTTTAACGGCAGCCTACTGTTCAAACAATATTCGACGTCACCGTTCCATATGTTAGTGTGCAATTCACACTTCATTGCATATCGCTTCCATCAATGAACTGTTTTCTTTTTTGTGCGCTGTTCGCACTTTAACAACATACAATATGGTGGACATTCAACGTTTCCAATTATCGGTGGGACGTTCGGTTTGCAAGTCAATTCCAAAATTCGTTTCATGAGTTTTTTTCACATATCAAAGAAGTGATTGAAATTTTGATTAAATGGTTCTTTTTGCGAGGAATGTCAACATAGTTGAGCTTCCACCGACCGGGCTGACGAGCGGCCTTAGGATTTCAATGCTTTGGCTGTTCATGGCGACTTGTATTATGATGATGATGAAAATGAGGGAGACTAGTGCAGAAAAAATAAACGAGGGTGAACTTTTGAAGGTGTTCGTTGCGAGAATTTTTGGATAGTTCGGAACAACGTTTTAACTGTAATAGATTGTGTGGTTGTGATAGAGTTTTGTTATCCTAACTGAGGAGTGGAGTTTTTTAGTGGAGAATACTAAGGGTGGTAAATCTTACTTATTACTAAAATTTTGGAATTATCTGTTAACATTATAATTTAAAAGTCCGTTCAAAGTCGCATGATCAAAAAATGGATATCATAAGTGTCCTCAAGAGTTGTGACGTTGCTATACAGAAATAATTTTTGTCATCTATGAGCCAAAATTTTTAAAAATACCCCCCCCCCCCCGCCCAAAAAAAAATCAAAATTTCAGGTCGTAACAGTCCTGACAGTACATGTGTGGCCCAATCATGTTACACCTCACTGAGTAAGACTCCATGTTGATCTGCATGCCGCCCACCATATTGTTTGAGATGTATACATGTTGTCCGAGGGTAGAAATCACACAGTTCTGTTTAAACATTACACACATGTTGCGAGAGACGTCTCGAGCGGAATATATAGTATGTCTAACGTTATGTTAGTTTGCGTAGGATTGCAGAAAAGATGGGTTGATTAGTTCGGCAGTAGCTTAGTTGTTAGAACATAGTTGTGAAAAGCATGAGGTAGTGGGTTCGAATAGCATCTCTGCTAACATTTGATCAAACAACGCTTGAAATATAACTTTTAAACTATGTCACAGGGTGCGCTAATCACGTTTCTATGATATGATTTGTTTTTAGGTATAAATTCTCCATAAGCATACCTTAAGCCCCATTTCTATTTCTACCATAACTCAAACAAGGTTAACCAATACTGTCATCTCAAATGGCAATATTCCGAAGAAATTAGTAAATACATACATGTAGCGATATTATTACAGTACGAACAACATTCTGGATCACTTACATTTCAAAAATGATGAACAGAAATGCAGGTGTTTCGTAAAAATCGTGAAGTTGAACTATAACAAGCACATATAATATTTAGAAAACAGTGTTTAGAAAAAATAAACATGTCCTTAACTAAATTCTTGATACAAATTAGCAACTTCAACCAACAGAAGTTTCCAAATTTAAAATTAACCATGGACAAACACAAAGTTATAAATTATATCCACTACACGTATGTAGGAACAGTGCATATAGATGTGTTTTAGACACAATCAAGACATAAGCCTGGGTTTTGTTTTAATCCCCAAATTAAATCGGTCTATGTGCTATGATTTTCGAAACGTATGGCTTACCTATACACTTGTTAACATGCTCATAAAAGGTAGTAAATTTCCACATATTTGTGCAAAGGAAAAAGGCACTCAATAATCTAGTTCAGCGCATAATGCCTAGTCAAGGCGGCTCCAGTAACTTGCCTATGGACTTCAAACAGCCACCAAACATTGTTATTGTGCGCCCCATATCGATTATAACCCGGAAACAGACAGTTTCTTTAAATTGGCGACCTATGGAATTTTTCGATACCTCGTGGCAAAAGCAAAGTGCTCGCTGTTGCCGCCTCCTAGCAAAATTTTATCACGCCCTGACAAAATTTTTTGCTGCCAAGGAAAAACACCCCTAGTTGCTATATTCAAGTTGATTATAACCTCAACAGACCCTTTCTGACGCGTTTTTGAGGCCATTTATGTTACGGTATTTCGCTAAAAACATTAAGCTTTGAAAATTTTTAGATTTCGAAGCTTGGGGCTATTCAGCCAAAGAGGGCAGTTCATGCCCACCTGGCAAATTCCGGCGCCTCACCGCCCCCAGTTCTGAACCAGGGGACCATGGCACATGTCACATAGCAAAATTTTCCGTGGATGGAGAAGCCAAACAAGTAACGAATTTTTCTAATAGGCGCTTCCTTCTAACTTGTCGTAACCACAATACCAAACACTTCATTACTGAAAAGCTTTGCAATGATGTTAATTATACAGGCTTCTGAGAACTGTTAATCTGACAGTCTTTCCTCTCGCAACATCGAATCAGGCATCGACAAGCGGTAAAACAGTTTATAGCAGATTGTGTCATTTGCAAGACGTGCAATGCAATTATGTTTGAGATGTTCTTATTGCCTCTATCATAAAAATGCACTTTTTGCTGTTATTCCGAACTGTAAGTACATTTCACACTGCGTTAATTATTCACAGTTCTTTAGAAGTTCAGGCTGATCTCATTCAATGTAGTTCTAGCGAGCGTGCGTTTGATGCCCGATGAAATTGTAGTTTTCAGGGTAGGTTACATTGAGGAACCCTTGAATCTTTATAATAGAGGAGCTCTGTCATGAGGTAAATAGAGGTCTGTCAGGAGGTAGGGGACACCACGATCACATTCTGCGTGTTATAAACCTTATAATAGGTTGTTAAAAAGGCACAGAAAAAACCAAAGTAACGAGACTAAATTCCTTCGTAAAAATCTGGCTCGACGAAGT
This sequence comes from Trileptium ribeirensis, assembly GCA_030248225.1. Classification (NCBI taxonomy): domain Eukaryota; kingdom Metazoa; phylum Nematoda; class Enoplea; order Enoplida; family Thoracostomopsidae; genus Trileptium; species Trileptium ribeirensis. Next base: position 28,754 of record JASANE010010113.1, read on the forward strand.
CAAGCTTAAACCCCTTGAAACCCCCTAAATGTAACGTACAGTAATGTTGACCATACCATTGTATTAACCGTAGCGCAAGACATAATAAAGACCGTTCGAAATGCCCACAAATATAAATAAACAACTGAAGACAAACTATAATCCTCGGTAATAAACCGCCGAGAAAATAGAAAATTTACGCTGGAGTCAAGTTGGACTTGCAAAACCGTAGCATTCAGCACGATTTATAACCTGAAACATACTCATTTGAAAACAAAACGCAATAATACACCCAAATTCGAAGTATCTACATTTTTGGCCGAGACCGAAGAACCATATTCGTGCTCGCAGTGGCATAGGTACCACAAAAATTAATATTCCGCACAGTTGTAGCTCTCTATGAGCTGATTCCGAATATGCACTTTTGTCGCAGACACAATACAGGTACACGCATGGGCTTTTTGGCAAAGAACCCTGGCTACTTTGACCCGAAATATGAGTTCGGAATTCTCAGTGTTCTTTGTTATCGAACAGAAAAACTTTGCCGACATCCATCCAACAGAAGATTAGTTATGAATGACACTTTCACAAAATAACAATATTTTCACGATTTTCCCTGCTGGCGCGCTCAATGGAAACTCCCACTCTACGTTCCAATATCAAAAATTATTCCGAGGTTAAAATTTCTCCCAAAAACAACAAAGATATGCCCTAATCGTCCTGCACCACATCCCTGTGGGCTGAGCACATCATCCATCTATATATATCTATGGGTCCTAGATTTGTTCGTGTTTTCAAATGGCCTTGCCTTGAGTACTCGTCCCAGTATCCATGCGCGTCGACAATCCTCTCAAGCACACGCCCTGAATGGGAAATGAACATCGTCTCTGAAACTGTGAATTACTACAAGTTGCTGTTTTTGAGCCAGAAAAATCTGGTAACGTAGGGGTAGGAATCGCTGTAAAGATCAGATGACTGCCTGGTACCAGATAAAGTCATTTCATGCGCCTGCGTATGAATGACGAGCTATTGTAGGCGATTTCAACGCACATACTTGGCGATGATACCGCTGTTGGTAACTTAACTCCAGGCCGACGCACAGATAACGGTATCCGTCTTATTTCTGAAGCGCAGCATATGGATCTCGCCTTGGTCAACGCGAACTCTAAACAAACAGCGGCACCGTCAAACCTGGAGATCACCAAACGGTGAGTTCTTTTAGCTCAACCACATTTTGGCTAGCAGACAGTAGTTATCTTCTGTCACAAACTGTCTCACATTTTGGGGCCACTGCCCATAGACCATGGAATGGTAGTCGATAGGGTTTATGCGAAGAATGAGCATCGGGCACATGAAACGTCGTAAGAGGCCGTCAAACTTCGCTGCGCTACTCTCCACAAATGTTCAGAAACAGCTAATTGTAGCGCTTCGCCTGTTAGCCTAATCTGAATCCGTCGAAAAGAGTTGGAATTCGATGAAGTGCTCAGTTCATGCTGCCGTGGAGAACCTACTGTCCCGCAAGGAAAGGCCGAAAAAGCTACATTAGGTTAGCGAAGTAACTATTGCTGAAACCGAGCAACTCAATCTTACCACGAGTCAAGGCCGGGCTAGAACCCACCGCTCTATATTGCGAAAAAGGTTCGGATGCAATATCATTAAATGTCGATGCTTATAATCAGTGAAGACAAGCATCGACACCTTAATGATATTGCATCCGAACTATCACAAGCAACCGTGGCTCACGCTGTGAATAAACTATTTCAGCTGATGGAGAAACTGTCGCTACCACTGTAAAGGGCCAATGGAATAGTGCGAGGCCTGAATAGATGTCTCCTGGTTACATAGGCCGAGCAGATAGACTATTGGCGACAGCATTTCGACAATCTGCGAAACCGAAAAGCACCAGAGATCCATGTCTACGAGGACGGCCTGTGACTCGCGTGCTACTAGTAATGTAGCAGCGACACCCGTCGGAACATGAACCCACGCAAGCCGTAAGAACCCAATATTGTATACCTCCACAACGCTATAATAAACTGGGTAATACTGCGTTAACGAGGAACCTACACTGTCTAATTTCACAAATCTGGCGTGACAAAATTATACATCAAAAATGGAGTTGCAGACGCAATTCCCTTTCATAAAAAGGGAGTGAGACAAATCAATCTGCAGGAATTATAGGGGCATTTCGTTGTTAAACGGCTTTCAGGGTTATGATAGCTGTTATAGTCAATCGCAGCAAACAATTCCGTGAGCGATTTACGCGGGATCAACACTGAGGGATTCGATCCGGCCGCATCACCATCGATCAAATACTAAGCATACGCTTTGTTCCTCAAACGCGCTAAGAGTGCCGCAGGCCGGTTGCCTCACTTTGTTGACTTCAAGACAGCGTTTGACTCAATCCACAGAGAATCGTTCTGCAAGATAACGGATGCCGACGGCATGCAAGAAAATATGGTTCGAATGATCAACGTTCTCTTCGAACCAGTCCGAGTACACGGGCAAATGTCCGTGTACTGGGTGAAGCATAGTGTAAGACAAGGGTCCACATTGTCTCCAACTCTATTCAACATCGCCATAGACTGGGTCATGTGAGACGCACTAGCTGATAGAGATGGAGTGGTCGTCGACAAAAGCGTGGCACGGTTCACAGACGCAGCATACGCCGACGATATCGCAGTATCAGCCGAATTGACAACCGTCTGTCTGTGCTGTCTAGAATCTAGTGAACGAATAGGCCTCCCAATAAGCGACACAAAAACCAAGATCATGTGTTGCTGCGCACCCACCGTACCAGTGGTATACCTCGGAAACAATACAATCGAGATCTTGCACCACTTTTACTATTTAGGAAGCCAAACCACTGGCAGAAAGCTCTTCTGAAACCCAAATCACTGCGGGAATAGCAAAAGCCAGGTTCGCATTTTGCAGCCTACGATGATGCCGGTGCAGCTGTAGTTAAAACAGGATATATATAATACACGCTTGAGACCAGTTTTATTTTACGGATGTGATACCTGGTGTTCAAAAGCACGCAAGATAAACTAGCTAGACATTTTCGAGAATTTCTGTCGTCGTCACGTACTTGGAGTGACACCTTTCTATGGCATAAAGAACGAAGAGCTGCGGACGCGCACCGCCCACACCGTCTTGCTCACCTATAAGCGGAAACGCACCAGAATGCACCGAGGAGGTCACGTGCTACGGATGGCTCAAGACTGATGGCCGCGACGGTTACTAATGTGGGCCGCTCCTCCAAACTGATCACGCTCTCGTGGCCGAGCACTCACAAGATGGAAACGACAAATCGTTGCAAATGCAGAACCACTCTTCTGCTGGATATCATATCGAAGCTGGCGGAATGGTCGAGTTCGTATCATGGGCCAGGCGGCAACCAACAGAGACGAATGGCGAGCAGTTGTCAACATAGAGACACCCTGCAATCGCATGGCGAATTACGTAAATATATATCCCGATCGGTTCGGGCAGCTTCTTGCAGAATTTCCGTTGGGCGGATAATGGTGCCATTGCCTCCAAGGAACGTCTTTGAATGCTCCTTCCGTATCGGATATAACACAATCCTTTCCTGGTGACGATGTATGCGCGGTCTTTTCCATGTCGATGGCGGGGTTGTAGTTAGTATTTGCTTCACGGGACGACTGATTTGCACTTGCGGCATGCGCAGGAGCCAATTAAGTCGTTGCACCGTAACTTAAATTTCGAGATTCGTTGACCACTCCAGCACACAGATCCGAATTTGTGTCGCGTTGAAATGTTCAAAAAGTAAGTGCGAGCGGTAGTCGCTGACCTTTACTGACCATGTTTCGGCGCTGTATAAGAGAATGAACCGAATGCTTGTATCAAACTTCTATTTTTGTGGCGACCGCCAAAAGTTTTATGCAGTTGACGAAAGGCAGTGGGCGCACAAGCAATTCCATTACCAATATCGGCCTTTGATGATGCACTGCCGATTATTATGGATCCCAGATAGCAAAATTTGTCGACATTCTCTAAACTTTCAGCGTAGAGAGACACTGAGTTGCGTTATACAGCAACAGGTCATGAGCTTAGTCTTTCGAGAGTTTATTTGTAGGCCAACGCTTGTGCTGTGGTCTTGCAAGAATTTTAGCGCTCTTTGCAGCTCGGCTTCGGTTTCTGATAGTATGGTAATATCGTCGGCGTAGTCAAGATCTATTATGCGAGCTTCATCATCAATCGATATTCCAGGGTATTGGGAGTATAGTTTTAACAGCACCCGGTCCACTACGTAATTAAACATATCAGGGCACTGAACAGAGCCTTGACGAACGCCGGTTTCTATTGGAAAGGCAGATGACATAATGTCGGCCACTCGAACTTTGCTATAGCTATCGACATACGTTTCCTTTATTATCGTCAGCAGCTTCGGGGGTATTCTATCGGCTTTCATTATACTGTACAAGCTGCGGCGGTCCACCGAATCAAATGCCGCCTTGAAGTCAATAAACGCAACGTACGTCAGCTGGTGGTATTCGTGGCACGGCTCTAGCAGTTGGCGAAGCGCTGAAATCGCTGCCGCTGCCAGCTCAGACTTGGTTTTCTCGTGTGAATGAGTCCCGCCGATTCCCGCATCGTTCAAGTGCAATAACCTCGAGAATCTTGAACACAATGCTAAGCAGTGATATACTAGTGTAATTTTGGCATTGGTTTTTGCCGCCTTTTTTGAAAAGAGGAAAAAGTGTTGCTGTTCGCCAAGCATCGGGTAACTGTTCTGAACTCCATAAACGAATGAAGAGATTTTGGAGCCAGACCATCAGAGCTTAATTGCCCTCTTTGATTATCTCCGGTATTAAGTTATCTTCAGCTGGTGCTTTCATATTTTTAAGCTTGGCGATGGATGAGCGAATTTCCTGCATGTACGGTGGCGGTTCTGGATCCACGGTATAAACCCCCTTAAAGCCAAGTTCGGCCTCACATATAGGTTGTTGTGGTGGCTGCGCGTTTAGTAATTAACGAAAGTGTTCTGCCCACGGTTTGATTTTGTCTACGAGTTTGCTCAGCTGTCTCTCGTTCTTATATACGATGACGTCGCTCACTCCGTTGTATTTTCTTGATCATGTTTTCATGACGCCAAAAAATTTGATGTAGTCACCGACACTTCAAGCTCTGTTTAAATCATTCGCAAAAGCTAACCACTTTGGTGTTTTGATCGGTAGTAAGTGTGGCGTCTAGGCTTTTTTTGAGAATAGATATTTGGACGCGACATCAGAATTGAACATCTTCCGGACCGGGGCGTGCCAGATTTAGACAAGAGGAATTTTGCCAAGATTAAAACGGTTAAAAATCGTGTAAGAAACACTGCCACCTTTTGATGGAGAGAATAAGCTATTTCGAAGCAAATTTTGACAGAATTTGCGAAATTTTGGGTTCAAGAAGAAATTTCAGCACAAATTTCGACCAAACCGGGGAAGTCCGAAATACTGCCAGATGGCACTTGAAAATGTCAGAGTCACCACCCCCAAACTGGGAGAGCGCAATATATATCAGAGAGTAACCGGAATTCCGTTTCGGTTGCGGCTGCGAAAAAAGGCAAACAGCATACCGAACCATGTTAAATTTTAGAGCAATATAAGCTTTGAAACTTTTTCCAAAGTAAAAGAATTAGGGGTCGAGATTCGGTTTTGTAACGGCTTATGGGAATCGAAGTACACAAACCCACCATATCTCCATAGCAGGGAGTAACCGGAAGTCCTGTTGGGCGAAAATCGTGTTCCGGTTGCGGTTCCGGCAAAAGGCAAAAACCATACCGGAACTGGAATTGGGATTTAAAAATTTTGTTTAAAATTGTCCATATTTTTGCTTCATCTGTGGTCATAAACCTTGTAATATATACACAATGATCGAGTTCTAATACAAATAAACAAAAGAAAAGATTAAGTCAGCAAATTGCACTGTGATTTGTAAGTAGGACACATAATTTCATAAAAACACAAGAGTTATTATTTTCCGACAGACTAACGCATTCTGTGTCTAAAGTGCCCCGCGTCGATCGGCGTTATGCCCGACAACGTTGAGACCTCAATTGATAATGAAATGTGTATATTTTGAATTTGCGCCGAATAGGGCTGGAACCGCCTGCTTCATAAAATTACTCAAAATTTGTTTGGGAAACTTAAAAACTAAATTGAGTATGGTATATTTTGTTCAAATTGCTAAAATAAACAATGTAACATTTTCATAGCTAACATTTATTAAGTAAATCAGTGATAGGACTAGCAAAAAATCTAACAGTTTTTGGTACCACGAATAGACCCGAAAATGTTACCGGGGCCTTATGAATTTTATTTGTCTCCGACAATGTCACTGTCAAGTATGATAGGAGCCCCTCATGTTAATCAAATTGTGGACGTTCGGTTCACGGTATTGTTTAACTACCCGTAAGTAACGCAGCAAAACCGTGCCTGTTCTCCGAAGATAATAATAACTTAATATCATCGAACAGAAGCGAAAGGTGCCCTCAATGGAATGTAGTGTCTGATCCAAAACATAATTCGTACTCATCTTGGATTGACTTAAACCTGTCACACGCCATCGTCTGCTCGACACTATACCGATAAGTCACTAGAACCATAAGCGATTGTACGCATGATCTTGTAAAATTGCAGTCATGAACACCTTTGATTTGAGTTACCGCCACAGAATTGGTATATCGACATCTTGAAACAAAAGCCGCATCCATTTTTAGTCCGCCTGTCGGTCTTTTCCAACCTTCTACTTTCCTGAATGTGGCAATATACGGAAGTCTTTTTGCTGGCATACGAGCAACATGGCCAAACCATTTTAGACTTCGGTTTTTGATGTAACGGCTTGTTGTTTCATGTATACCAATTCGCCGATGTACTACTGCGTTAGCAACGCGATCTTTATAATAAACGTGCAATATTCGCATGTAACACCGATGTTCGAAGACTTCATGCCGTCGTTATCTCCTATTAGCATTGGCCATTCTTCACATCCGTACAAAAGTACTGGGTGTATGCTTGCCTAGTAGACACGCTGTTTGGTTTTCACCGTAACCTTGCGTTTACTCCACAGACAGTTTAGTTGGAGCACAGTTGCCACAGCTTTTGCGAGCCACATCAACCATATGACACTTTTACCGTCAATTTCGCTGAACAGGTATTTGAAAGATGTAACTTGGTCAATTTGCATACCATTAAGCACACTGTTTAAGGGTTGGTCGTCAATATTGGACATTACTTTGGTCTTCTTGGTGCTTACCGTAAGGCATACTCTGCCAGCATTGTCCTGTACTCGGTTTAACATATCTTGCATGGCCGGGTTTCCGCTAGTAACACTATATCGTCAGCAAACGGAAGGTCGATGAACTTTTTTGCCGTTTCCAGGCTGCAGATAAGCTATGTTAAGTAGCTAAAATAACGATATTAAATATAATCGGTGATGCAAATACGCCTTCTCTTACCTCAGTGGCGACATCTGATGTTTCCGAACTATCTCCATTCACGCGAATGACGTTTTGCGGTAGATTGCTTCGAAGATGTTGACTAGTTTATCTGGTATGCCGAGTATTCAATCATTAGCTACATAGACTGCCGACGCAATGAATTAAAAGCCGTTGAAATGTCGACATAACAGGTGAAAAAAGGCCTTTTCTATTCATATCGCCTTTTTGAATAACGGCAGAACGATCACCTTATCCCACCCCGCTAGGATTATCATTGCAATACACATAAATAACGTTGGTTACCGCAAATAGGCCGTCATTGCCACAGCACTTCCAACAGTCACGAACAATTTCGTTTTCTCCAACCGCGTTATTTGATTTAAGGTGCGAAATAGCACGCCTTACTTCATTTACTGTTGAGTGATCATAGTTTATATCTACAACTGGTGAGTTCGGCAGCACGTCGCTACTGACTAGATTGCTAGAGAGCGGACGCTCGATGAGATCAGACAAATGCTCACTACATCTTTTGAGTTGAGCTTCGCTACCCCTAACGACATTTCCATTTTTTAACTTATAGTACATCAAATTGAGAGTTTGACCCACACCAAACACCACACATATAGTTAGCACTATTGTCCCTTTGTCGTACCCTTACAAATTTTAATGTAATCGACGAGTCTCCCAATAAACGCTTGAAGAAAAATCTATCCCCGCGTTATCGATGGCATATAGCAGCGATAATGTTATGGGGTTTGATATCGTCACCCCGTCCGCAGTCCATGTTTAGGGCTGTGGTCAGAATGTCACAAGCCTTAGCGTGTCCCGTTCACCGATCATTAGGGTGAGTAGAGCAGCAAAAAAGGAATATGATAGTTCCAAGGATTCGAAATAGTATAAGAAATGCAGAAGTTTGGAAATGACAATCTCTGAATGGGGTTAAAGCCAGGATAGAGAATGGCCTGTTTGCAGGTGGCAGAGCCAACTTCCCTGAGGACTTGAAAGGTAGTAACACTTACGCTATGTGCGCAATCAATCCGGTGGGATCCCGAGAAGCGCTCCTGTGGCTTGCTAAGCTCCGCAGCTCATGGGTCTAACAGGGAAATTTATTAAAATCGAAAAAATTTGGTCCGCACTTGAGGTTAAGATAGAAGGGGTCGTAAGGGCAATGTGTTTTAAAGTTCGCAGTACAGCAGCGTCCTTTGTATTACATATACATACTTAAATTGTCGTTCATTACATTTCATCTCACTATCAGACGACATAAAAAAAGTAATTTTACTGCGAATTTAAAATTTTTTCATGAGCCGGGGGCGGCTTCATGGGGAAGGTGGCTTGGAAGCGGGGACAACTTATGGAATGCAATCGTGGCAAACCGGACCTTGGGGGAGGTCGAGTTGCGATGAAGGGGCACCTCACGGTGCAGAAGCCAATAGGGAATAAATAATGGTCTATATACAGGTTTTTAGTTCGCTAAATGCGACGCATTGATAATCTGGAGTACTGTACGACTTTTTAGTTCTTTTCTGTCAGTTTAGAGTAGGTGAACTAAAGTCCGGAATGTTGTGTATCTTCATTTATTTGGTTACGTGTTGTGCGCAGGGCATTAAGAATGGCCTGTATATATTTCGGTTTTTAGGCACGTGAATGGGACACATTAGTATTCTACAGTACTGCGCGAATATCTCATAGCTTTTCAGTTGCTCTCAATGTGTTTTTGGTCTAAAAACCTGATTTCTAGAATATATATATATAGTATGTCTTCAGTTGTTTGGTTATTATATTACTTTCAGGGTATTTAGAACAGTTTGTATATATAATTTTTTCGATACGCTATATTTGGAGTGGTCATTTAGAATCCGACATAACTGGGCAATGGTTATTCAAGGATTTTCAAGAGGTCTGAGGTATGATACAATGGTGTGGTCATCTAGAATCAAAAATGACTCAACAATACATTTCGAGGGGTTTGCTTAAAGCCAGAATAAGATCGCGTGGTCATCTAAAATCCAACATTACTGTGCCATGCTTTTTCTGTGGGTTTGAAGGGGTTAAAGGAAAACCCTTCAAGGGCTCCTTTAAGAGAGTTAGGGGTAAAGGGTGAACCCGATTTACCGACAAAATTTAGGCTGCCGTCATTTATATGGTTGTGCGCTGTTTTCTGAGCTTACAGATACGCTATTATAGGTTTTGTGGACGCAGAACAGCTGGTGTTCCTAACTCCTTTCAGAAGAACAGTATACGCTTCAATTATTATAGAGGTTTTAGGCAAGAAAATACATGGTGATTACACATAATAACTTACTAGTAACTCTATCTAGATTGCAGAACGTAGTGAAGCATAGGTACACCTATGCATACACCTTTTGCGCGCACATCAAATCAGTTCTCGATAGCATTCGTCGATATACCATATGTGGACATCACACAAAAGCAGCACAAGTTACAACAAAACTAACGCCGGCAATGAGTTTGCCATGCCCGAAAACCGTCAAGTGAAACTTTTCAGCCGCCCAGGACGTCAGAACAAATTTTCTAATTTTGGGACGAGGAATCATGAGGGTGACATACCTCAAACCCCATAACTCGAAAACGAGCCTTAATCGAAAAACGAAAAAAAGAAGCATAGGCATTTATCATTTTACTATGAAATAAAACCAACCAGAGAAAGAAATTCGAATGTTACGATAAAAATAACCTTGCTTCCGTGAAGGGTACTAAAAACCCTCATTTTGACCTCTGACCCCCAACCATGGGGCGTCATACCGCCGTACCATGGAACCACGGGTCGCAGAGCAAAACCGGCACTGGCAGTGAGTTTCCCATGCTCGAAAACCCCCAGGTAAAACTTATCAGCCGCCCAAGACGTCAGAACAAATTTTCTAATTTTGGGACGAGGAACCATGAGGGTGCCATACCGCAAACCCCATAACTCCAAAACCGGAGCCTTAATCGAAAAACAAAAAAGAGGCATCGGTATTTATCATTTTACTATAAAATAAAACCAACAAGAGAAAGAAATTTGAATGTTAACGATAAAAATAACCTTGCTTCCGTGAAGGGTACTAAAAACCCTCATTTTGACCTCTGACCCCCAACCATGGGGCGTCATACCGCCGTACCATGGAACCACGGGTCGCAGAGCAAAGCCGGCACTGGCAGTGAGTTTCCCATGCTCGAAAACCCCCAGGTAAAACTTATCAGCCGCCCAAGACGTCAGAACAAATTTTTAAATTTTGGGTCGAGGAACCATTGGGGCGCCATGCCCCCGTACCTGAAACCCCATAAATCTAGAACCGGAACCTTAATCGAAAAACAAAGGCATCGGCATTTATCATTTTACTATGAAATAAAGATAAAATAACCTTGCTCCCGTGAAAGGTACTAAAAAGGGGTAAAAACCCTCATTTTGACCTCTGACCCCGAACCAAGGGGGCGCCATACCCTTGTACCCATGGGTCGCAGAGTAGAACCAATACCGGCAATGAGTTTCCCATGCCCGAAAACCCCCAAGTGAAACTTTTCAGCCGCCCAGCACGTCAGAACAAATTTTCTAATTTTGGGACGAGGAACCATGAGGGTGCCATACCGCAAACCCCATAACTCCAAAACCGGAGCCTTAATCGAAAAACAAAAAGAGGCATCGGTATTTATCATTTTACTATAAAATAAAACCAACAAGAGAAAGAAATTTGAATGTTAACGATAAAAATAACCTTGCTTCCGTGAAGGGTACTAAAAACCCTCATTTTGACCTCTGACCCCCAACCATGGGGCGTCATACCGCCGTACCATGGAACCACGGGTCGCAGAGCAAAGCCGGCACTGGCAGTGAGTTTCCCATGCTCGAAAACCCCCAGGTAAAACTTATCAGCCGCCCAAGACGTCAGAACAAATTTTTAAATTTTGGGTCGAGGAACCATTGGGGCGCCATGCCCCCGTACCTGAAACCCCATAAATCTAGAACCGGAACCTTAATCGAAAAACAAAGGCATCGGCATTTATCATTTTACTATGAAAAAAGAGAAAATAACCTTGCTCCCGTGAAAGGTACTAAAAAGGGGTAAAAACCCTCATTTTGACCTCTGACCCCGAACCAAGGGGGGCGCCATACCCTTGTACCCATGGGTCGCAGAGTAGAACCAATACCGGCAATGAGTTTCCCATGCCCGAAAACCCACAGGTAAAACTTATCAGCCGCCCAATACATCAGAACAAATTTTCAAATTTTGGGCGGGGGAACACCGCGCCATGCCCCCGTACCTGAAACCCCATAAATCTAGAACCGGAACCTTAATCGAAAAACAAAAAAAAAAGGCATCGGCATTCATCATTTTACTATGAAATAAAATCATCCACAGAAAAAATTTCGATAGTCAACATAAAAATAACCTTGCTTCTGTAAAGGGTAATAAAAAGGGGTAAAATGGGCCCAAAAGACCCACATTTTGACCCCTGATCCCGGAACCAGACCCCAAATCAAAAAACGCTCTGATATAGTCTGATTTACACGGTAAATCGACTATGCCGGTTCGAATGAGCCCAAGATCATGAAAATCGGTTAAGGCGTTCTCGAGTTATGGCCGATGACACACCCACGCGTACACAAACGCACGTACGCAAGCACATACACTCACGCACACAAGCACACGCACGCACACACACACACAAGGAATTTAAAAGATTTCACCCCTGCAACACACAATCTCCACTACGTTTCACTACATTCTGATAAATGAAACCACGCTCACTCCGTTTCATCCTTGCTTGCAAACTACTAGTCATGTAATTGTAATAAATATTCCAATATTACAGTCGAATTTTGTTGTTGACAAGTATTAGTGTTATGAAAAACAGCTGCGCAATTAAAAGACAAATTCAAAGGAACGTAAGTGTAATCGTAAATTATGAAAACAGAGCGAGTGATGCGAACACTGTGAAGCGAGCTGTGAAGTGAAGCAAAGCTTTTATAGCGGCAAAAATGATAAAAAAAATTTTCTTTAGTCCGTCTGTGGAGATCGTAACTCATACCCGGATAGATGGATGGTCACAAATTTTTATTTCATCACAAATTTAGTCTGTTTTGTGCCATTTCATTATACCCTAAGCCCGCCGGCAACGTCTTCTCGGTCAAAATGGGGCCCAAATGGGGTAAAGGGTCACATTTTTTGAAACTTGGTCATCCGGGTAGGGTATCTGTCTCGCAACCTATAAACTTTCGACGCAGAGGCTTCGCAGCGAAAAACGGAAAACACGTTCAGAAGTCATATCATCAAATGATACAACTTTGCTGCATAGACCTTCTTTTGTTGTATCGTATCCTTCCATGGAAATATGCGGTGTTTTAGGGACTGCCGACCTATTCTCACAAAGACCTTCTGCTTGTGGTATGTTACTGCGAGTTGCGTGCGTCGAAACATTCTTATATAGGTTATAAACAGGTTGAGTACGATGGTAATGCTGTCGCAGCGCTGTTGTTGCTGTATCGTATCCTTCCAGAAAGGTATACAGGGACACGTTCAGAAATCATATCATCAAATGCTACAACTTTGCTGCATAGAGCTTCTTTTGTTGTATCGTATCCTTCCATGGAAATATGCTGTTTTAGGGACTGCCGACATATTCTCACAAAGACCTTCTGCTTGTGGTATGTTACTGCGAGGTGCGTGCGTCGAAACTTTCTTATATACGTTGTAAACAGGTTGAGTACGACGGTAATGCTGTCGCAGCGCTGTTGTTGCTGTATCGTATCCTTCCAGAAAGGTATAGTTGGTTTTAAGGTTAGAAATACTCGTAATATCTTTTAGCGACCATGGTCGCACCGTTTCCATTCGCTTGTGAGATACTATTATATTACGAATTTAGATTGTTCGGAACTAAGCCTGGAACGGTCCGGACTAAATAACTCGCGGATTCAGCACTACCAAACACAAAATAAAATTATGCATCGCTAAAGTTATGATAAATATAAATCTTTAAGAACAGCAATTCACAAATTATGAAATTTTCACCTACAAGCACACGACGTAGAAAAGCTATATCAACTAGGTGGCACTTACTTATACTACCCTGACCAGACACCATCCGTAAAATTTCAATTTCACGAAGACATGATATCCTAAGCTCAGCCGCTTCTTCTTCTGACGCACCTACAATATAAAACGTTACGTGCCTTTAGAACGTTATGTGCAGAACGTACGCTGTGATACGTTCAGCCCAAAATCTTCCCTCTGGTTGTACGGTCATAGTAATATTGCATAGAATTACATCAAAGGTATATCAAATTTCGTTTATCACGAAAACCGAGTTCCGGTTGCGGCAAAATGATACCGGCATCTGAAAAAAATTGTGTAAAATGTACCGGATTTTTAATCCATTTGTAGTCCAAACACAATGACCAATTGTTCCAACAAAACTTCAGTTTAAGCAATTGCTGTGTAAAATGTATGTAGGATAAACATTTCATGCAGGATTTCGTAGTAATAACCATATATGAAATTTAGAGCTCACGTTTATATTAATAAAACAATTCCAGATGCATATTTGTTTGACTAACTCTGTGAGCTGCAGTGTATGCTAAAATTGATGTATGTGTAATATTGACGTGACGCTGGTATACTACGCACTTCCAAACGCAGTGCCCGTACGACCCCAGCTATGGCAACTTCGTGGGCAGACCTACAGTGCACAATTCGCTCGGCTAGACCCAATAAGATATAGAGCTTATCAAACCGCAGGAAGCTTCACCTGAAGTGTTCGCATCCCGCAGGATAGGTTGCACACGTCGTCTACATGGCATTACCTTCGAGATCCCCAGGGAGGTTGGCTCCGTCACTAATTTCACAATCCGCGCGTGGGCGCACATCAAGTGTCGGCGAACCACGGTAAGACTTGACGCCTTTCTGAACGTCAAGCCTGAACGCAGGTCGTCGACTGGCGCGACGATTTAAAACTAATTTTTGGTACATATCCCTACATACATCATCAACTAACGCAGGAACAAAACGCTTTTCAGTTATTTAATGACAAGCAAATGGGTCACACATTAGCGTATAAGGTAATATAATGCGATTATACGTCACATTGCACAGTAACATATGCTTCTGATTTCTGGTTGGGTAAGCTGCTACAAGCATCGACCTAGCTTTGTTTTATTTACACATTAATTCCGGGCGAAAATGAAAAATTCTTACTGCAATTGTGTACCACTTACGTCTCACAGGGTAATTAACTGAATTAGTCATTTCTTTTGTTTGCTTGCGTTGGAACTGTATCATTGTGTATATACAACGGGTGTTAGGAACATACGAAGCAAAATTATGTACAAATTTAAACCGGAATTCCGGTTCCGGTATGGTTTTGCCTTTGCCGGAATCACAACCGGAACACGATTTTCGCCGGAACCTCAATTCCGGTTACTCCGTGATGTATACATACTAGTGAAGCTCGCTTGCGAGCCAGAATTCGAGTGGTGAGAACAATCCCCCGAAGTCTGTTGTAGAAAGCACACACAAACAAAGCCTACACACAGTACGCAGGTGCAGCATTATATAAACCGTGAGTGATGAGTCATAGTTACGCCCGCCTCATTTGATAGCCAATGTATGCAGTAGACAAAACATCATACAACGAGTACAAAAACAATGAACTAACAATTTAATAATTCAATAAAATCCTAAATTGACCGTGAAAAGAACGTAAAAAAATTCAAACTGACACTTGAATAAATCTCATTTCTCATACCAAGTATGAAGCAGAAATGTGAAAAATATTTGCCACGCAATATTTTTGACACTCGCAATCAGTTTGTTGGCCCAGAAAACCCCATATCCGACACTAAAACCAACAATAAGCACACATTTAGGTGCATTTCCCACGACTTTTCACCAAATATTAAACCAACTATAAGCTTATAGACTCCAGATTGGGAAGTAGTCATATATCATTGGAAAGCCCTCGTAAAGCTACATGGAATAGACCTATTAGTGTGCGGATAACTCGTTTACTTATTGAGAAAAGTCGCAAAAACTATAGGGGGTGCCCGAAAAATGGGCCAAAATGACGTCATTTTGCCCCTTAACTTTTCCCACGGGAAAAAATTTAAAAATCGGGCTCCGTCACTACACCTAAATCGACCATTTCGGGTCGAATGAGCTATATATCTTGCATCAAAATCCGCCCAACCGTTATCGAGATCCAGGTGCGACAGACACACACACACAGACAGGACCTCATCAACCCCCCCTCCAGAGCCAAAATTGAAAATTCTCGTTCCACTCGAATTCAATAGAATTGATGAAGGAAGACTAAAATATATTGACTATATTAGACTATATATATTGACTATATTAGACTACTATATTAACTATATAGATATTGACTATTTTAGGCCTCCAAATCACCAATTCTAATAACCTGCGGCGTCTATAACGTCGTGCGAACACACCATTACAACAAAAATGCCAATTTTTCCACTCGCTCCGCTCTCTCATTCCACTCTAATTCAATAAGGGGGTGGTGACACAGTACCATGTAAACATGGTACCAGTTTCCGAAAAACAAACCAACACGGGAAAAGCTTTCAAATTCCTAACCCAGAAGACTAATCGAAGTACGGGCTTCGGATTCGTCTGCTAGAGCCCATCATTTTGATAGCCGATACTGTGGACACTGGGCTCTCAGGTGAGCCTATACAGCCGTACGGCAGGAGAACCGAAAGTTCGAGGGGCCTCAAACGGGCTGGGCTTATATTCTGGGGACCAGTGAGTTATTGTTTGGATACGGTTCAATGCGACACGACGATAGAGATAGTCTTTTTGCAGTTGCACAATTATATTTATGTGTCTGATTTAACGTTTAACCAAACGGCTCCGCGTGAGGTGTAGTGATTTGGAGGGGAAGGTCTCAAAGTCAACGAGAAGACCAAACTTCTGGTCACTGGAGGAGACGGCAAGCCTGCTAAGACCGGACAGTTTCCATGTTCACACTGCGGAAAGGGAGTAGGCACGAACTCGCTGTCTTGCGGAGACTGTGGAAAATGGGTTCATATGCGCTGCGCTGGCCTCAGAGTGTGCCCCCGCTCGAACGAAAACTTCATGTGCGACAACTTTTCACATCCTGCTGTCCAGGCAACTGACTTCTGGGTGGACAGCAGGAAATTTGAAATAGTGGACAAATTCACGTACCTTGGGGACACCGTCGACTACAAGGGGGGCCTACGGAGGGCAGCCAAGGCCCGTAGTTAAGCCGCCTGGTTCAAATGGAAAGAGCTGGCGAGTCTACTTACCAACAAGCGATTGCCCTGTAAGGTGCGCGTGCATTCGCCCCGTGCTAGCTTACGCTTCTGAATGTTGGGCACTCACGAAGGAAGCAGCGACCCCTCTCCTAGCCACTGACAGAAAAATGATGCGGTGGATGGCATGAGTGCGTTAAGAAGACCGAGCATCCAGCGAGCATGTGGCGAAATCACTTGGACTTACTTCGCTGGAGACGGAACTGACCAACCGGAGGCTGAGATGGTACGGCCACGTTCAACGCAGAACTTGCGGCGTGGCGAAACAAGCGGTCGAAGTCCAATTTGAAGGAAAGGTTCCCCGTGGAAGGCCGAAAAAGAAGTGGGAGCAGGTCGTCAAAGAGGACATGCAATCGATGGGGCTACGAATTGAGGACGCGCGAGACAGGCACAAATGGAAAAGAGCGCTGAAGTCACGGTGTAGTCGAACCCCTTGCACGCGCGATGGAACCAATCGACTCTAAAGGATGTGGTGGTGGTGGTGTCTGATTTAACGAAGGGAACACAACGATGGGTAAAATACCCACGGAGAAAATCTCCGCAATTTCCATGGGGATACTGTACCTAAGTTGGGCGCCGTGGGTTCATACCTGGCTCAAATTAAATCTAGAGTCCGGGAGACACCCTCTTATAATTTTTATATCGATTAATATTATCTAACTGATAAAATAATTATATATTTCGAACTACTCCCAATACCCAAATTTCGAGGCGGGACTTAGTTCCTCCTGAATAAGTCCATGCATTTTGAATGAATGTCACTGGTCTCATTAGAGGGTCGGGACCGGTAAAATACCTGCAGCTATTGTAAAAGACGCTGCTGACCAAAAACATATTAACTATACATAAATAGAATGAACGCATAGGTCATGATGTTTCACATGACCAGCATATCTGTCAATAACAATCATGGAATCAATAATAATTGATACATTAAAGGCGCGAATCAAGTACTTCAATAGTTTCTAAATACATTTACCATACAGATACAAATGTCAAACACTTTTCAGTTGATTCGGGGTAATATAGAAGCGACGGTTATTCAATTGATAATATCCAAGTTAGACAGGTTTTATCTTAATAGGTAAGCTAAGATTGTACATTCACTGAGATGAGGACTAGGAAGTCGAACTTTCGTGACATGGTGGATTCGTGTGGTTGTTAGTTCGGTACAGTTAATTTGTATGGTTTTTTGTACTTGGTTTTGTGGCCATATAGAGATCAGCATAATACTATTTCAGATATATCAGCTAATTATTTCTGAATAGAACACGGTGAAATTAAGTGCTACTTCGGATGTACTCTGCCGGTTACTTGGGATCACCGTTTATAATTCTGACGGTATTAGTTTAGCCAAAAAGTTGGACCCAACTGAATTCAGATTGTTAATTCGTTATAACAAATGATTTATGCACATAAACCATGTACCTATTTGATCTTTATCCATACAATTATGACAGTGTTCAACACAATTATAACGGCAAATCATACAACTACACCAACAGTAGAACATACAATCCCAATCTGGCTAAACGACAATAAGCACAAATCACGACAAGGTCATCAAAGGTAGAAGCATTCGATCAATTTGTGCTCGATCTCATACACGCATGTATTCGCCCAGGGCAGGGATATGTTGACATTTACTCAAAACCATTGATTTTACTCCGTTTTCCATTGCGAACATGATTTTACAATTCAGTAATGTTACCCATTACAGTTTGATGAGGATTATCTATACTGTAACGATCTAAAATGGATATGTTACATATCCCTTAGCACCCGTCCGACGTAGGCAAATGGTACTCAACCGTAGTGCTTTAAAGTGAGCGATACCACATTAAAGAAGCACCTTCAGGGATTGATTGCTAAAATTTAGAGCAATAAAACGGTACCGCAGGAGTGGCGCATCCCATTTACTAAAAAAAAAAGAAATACACTAGACTATGCCAACAACAGGACTGAATTTAGCCTTTAAAGTGTAAGAAGCTGCGATTGCTAATCGCTTCCAGCAATACTGAAAGTAGATCACAGGCAACAAAGAAAGCGGCTTCCGTCCCAATCGTAGCAAGGTTATTAAATTTTGAACTTAACTGATACCTCAAACTCTATAAGAATATTGAGAACCGACTGCGATACAGGGTTTTTTGTGCAAAATCCTGTGCATTTGCACACTAAAATTTGAGAATGCACCTCAATTTCAGAATGCACGAACTTTTGCACACTAAATTTTTCCTGAAATTTTTTAATTTAAATGTCAAATAGCTGGGCTCGCCTTCGCTGAAAATTTTGCCAGGGGGCACGAAACAGGCCCCCCCTGGTTCCGAACCGGGGGAGGGGCGACCGATTTTGACAGGGGGCACTTTGCCAAGAGAAAAATGTTTAAAAATCGTGTTAGAAACACTGCCGAAACCCTTTTGATCGAGAGAAAAAGAGCTTTTGAAACAAATTTTGACAAAATTTGCGAAATTTTGGGCTTCACAATGGAATTTTAGTAGAAATTTTGATCAAATTTTATATACTTTGGACAGACTGGAAACAAAACATATGCCAAGAAGCAACGAACCGGGGGGAGCCCAAAATTTTGCCAGGGGGCACCTGTTTTGAACCAGGAGGAACCGAAAAATGCCAGATGCCCCACACCCCGCCCCCAAGTTGGATTTCTCTTGTTTTGAAAGGCATGTCAGTACCGACTTTTACGCCAAATTTATAAAACACTTAATTCTAAGACGTTTGGTCTTAATACAAAAATTGCAATATAGATAGACATGGCACCATATACATTATCAAGGCGCTTTCCGAACCGCTCTACAGTACAGTGTAGATTAGCAACAAGGTGTCGGTTCCGTTCCAAGCCAAAATTAGAGCAGGGCTCACTTCTATCCCCGCCACAATGCAACATTGCTGCCAACGGGGTAATACGACTGGTTCTTATAGAAAGAGATGCTGTAGTAGTCATCTACAACAACACTATCTCGCTTCCCTGACAAGGCTTAAACCTACGACTCTGCCGTTTCACTGATATCCAAAACACAGCAGCAAGACATGTTCAGAACTTCTATTACCTGGAAAGGAAAATCATGGGAACCGGCTCTAAAATATCTACGCCATACTAACAAAGGCAGTGTTTCTGTTGTCTGGTTAACGCGTCCTGACAACTAACCACTCTACCAATTAAAACAAAGCTCAGAATATTAGCCGGCCTTTTAATACCCATCTCTTTAATGCATAAGTTGTAAAGTGGCCTACAAAACCTGGCGACATATATTCTTCAAAAATTTTGGTCGATGTCCCATCCTCATGATGTTGCTCGACCACGCCACCTATGGTGAGATCAGCGCCGAGCCTCCAACACCGTGCACAAAGAGAACCGCTGCTTGCCGCTGGTGATGCGTTGCGGGCCACAAGTTCCGTATGCCGTTCCTACAGCTGGGCGCGCCGACTATACTGGTTATAATCACAAGAAAATGGAAGTGCCCATAGCGCCGTGGCCTAAACGGCAAACCATAAGACGCGGAACCGCAATTCCAACAAACATAAATTCAGGTAGAATCCGGTGCAAGTAGTCATGCGGACAGCAGGGCATAACCGGAACCGGAACCAGCAACCGGAACTGTCCATTTAAACCGGATCCGGAACCAGAACCGGAACTTGGGCTTCGAAATATATATATAGTAAAACAGATGAAGGAAGAAATCAAGGTATAGTGGATTTAAAATGCATTAAAAATAACTTTTACATTAAACTTAATGTATTGCGGTGGTATTGTTGCCTATCTGAAACTTTAAAGATACTGAGGAAGCTAATAATGTTTATTTATCGATCAAATATGTCGATTTTTGGACACCCAGAGCAAAAAATGCCTTCCACTATACACCATTGCGTATACTGCGTCAAATCGAATATGCTTACAAATCTTGGAGCGTAGAATACACACTTTGGCTCTGTCTCCAGTCGCCTTCCTTTACTACATATACGTTTCTTACATGTTCTTCTGTAGGAAACTTGAAATTATTGGTTTATATGATTCTAAGAGAAAATAATAGATAGAAGGTAATTTTCTGATCAGTGGTCAGGGACACTGTTTAGGCTAGTGCCAGTAAGTTAGATAATAATGATGATAACTTTCTAATCAGAATGCTATATATGAGACACACTGTGATGCTGCTCGCACAGTTTCAATAAATACAATTCTTTGTCAAGAAAGCAGTTTCTAGCTGCGTTGCAGATAACGTTAGTTTACTTTAATTTAGACTGATTTACCAAGTTTACAAGCGCATTGGCGGGTTCTTGAAGCAATTTGTTAGCCAAGCATTCCCTAAGTACTTTTGCGTAAGCCATACTCTGTTACCGAGTTGGACCGGTTTAATTGAAACGTACCTCACAGACTTATGTATGTTTAAAATAGCTGCTACAAGCATCGACATGGCTTTGATTTGTTAACAAACTCCTGCAGGTTATTATGAAAAATTTCAACTGAAATTATGTGCCCTACTTACGTTTCAAACGTCAAATTGCTTAGTTAATCATTTTTTTTGGTTGTATTGGAGCTTGATCATTGTATAATATATATTACATATGTTATGTCAAATATATGTTATGTTATAACATAATATGTTATGTCAAAACATATTATGTTTGGATCACAGATGAAGCAAAAAACGTCGAAAATTTCAAACAAACTTTTTAAACCGGAATTCCGGTTCCTATATGGTTTTTGCCCTTTGCCGGAACCGCAACCGGAACACTATTTTCGCCGGAACCGGAATTCCGGTTACTCCTTAGCGGACAGCTATCAACAGATATACGCGGTAAGGAATAAGTTACCGGAATTTATATTGGAATCGAAACCGCAA
Organism: Trileptium ribeirensis; assembly: GCA_030248225.1. Classification (NCBI taxonomy): domain Eukaryota; kingdom Metazoa; phylum Nematoda; class Enoplea; order Enoplida; family Thoracostomopsidae; genus Trileptium; species Trileptium ribeirensis. The sequence goes on from JASANE010010113.1 coordinate 50,328, forward strand.
ATTTTATCCGGCACCAGAACCGGATATATCATGTCTTATTTATGTATACATGTATTTCAACCAAATATTTAATAAATTTATACTAGGTATCACGTTTCAGACATTTAATGTCAAATCCATCTTACAAAAAGCTAAGTACGTAGATAAAAATTTAGCAAACAAATGATAAAATCACGGAGGTTTGAAAGTCACATATTCAGGGTCAGCGATATTGAAAACACCCCAGTGCCAAAAATCAGCAATATATAAAATTAACTAATTAGCTATATAATTGATTAGCTGATTAATTAGCAAGTTTTACAGCTTTAGAAATATCATACTCGTTATCAACGTCATCGAAAAGCCCCCTATGCATTGAACTTTGAAAATTTAATCTGAATTGAATCTAATTTGAAACTTTAGCTAATTATTAATTAAACAGCATATTTTTAAAATCCCAGAATAATAATAAACATCAGATACATAATTAGCACGGCAAGATGTAATATAGCACCAAAATAATAGCTTTAAAGAAATGATTCATTGAAAAATATGAAAAATAGTTTCATAGGGTTGTTTACCCGGCTCAACACATTCGTTTCGGTGATTTCAGAGTCACGGGACATGCCTATACCCATGTGAGATGCTGCACGGGACTATTAATGCTAAATGTTGCAACAAAATTGTAACTACTGCATTTTTCCTTTAGTTATTAAATTAACCGTCCTTCTACATAGAAAGCAGATAATTCAGCAAGTACTATGGCTATACATGCTCATGGGGGTTGAGTGAGGCCCGAAACACACCAACCCACCAGAAAGCACGCATATCAGCCCTATGACCTTGAGTATGTATGAATAGGACCATACACAACGTAGAAAATTTTCTAATTAGAAGGTGAGTCAGCCCACGATTGCGCAGCGAGCGGTATCACATCAAGCAAGCTATGTCTATAGTCACGGAAACATTCGAATAAATCAACTCATCATTTTTGGAAGCCTCGAAAACTTTTATATTCGCAGATTTCCGAAATTACAGCATCACATTGAAACATTTAAAATCATGCATGGATCAACCGCGATTGCCAAAAAGTGTATATTGGTCACAAATACATTTAAGTGAATCATCTCGTCGATTTTAGCATCCTCGTGAATATTTATAACAAGAAACGCGACGTTAAATCATAACATTTGGTTGAAAATCATTGAATCATTTATGGCTCAGGGGTCTCATGGGCTACAGTACCCTTCCAAAAAGTTTATATCGGTAACACATATGCTCAAATAAATCACTTCACTGTTTTAGCATGCTCGAAAACCTTTACAACCACAATTACATTACGTTTAACATCACGAAATCATGCATAGCTCGAGGAGTCGCGTGGAATATTACACCATCTCAAAAACCATACATCGGTATAGATACACTCAAATAGATAACCTCATCGTTTTCTGCATTCTCGAAAACCTTTACAACACAAATGCAACAACTCATAACAATAGGTTGATAATGCATGGCTCAAAGGGGGTCGAATTGGGTACAGTACCGTTCCAAAAATTTAACACCATATGTCACAGATACACGCAAATTACAGTTGTAATATCGACGTGACGCTGCTGCATTGCGCACTTCCAACGCAATGCCCATACGACCCCGGCTATCGTGACTTCAAGGGCGGACCTGATGGGTTTCAATTGCTCGAATTTCCTTTCCCACGCGAGTCAGGCCCAAGAAATGACGGAGCTTAGCAAGCCGCAGGAGCGCTTCACAGGATGTGTTCTGATCCTGCCGGACGGGTTGCGCACGTAGTCTACGAGGCACTACCTTTGAGGTCCCCAGGGAGGTTGGCTCCGTCACCTGCTCACAGGCCAAAGAGACCAAACCGCTATTTCCTATCCACGTCCATCCCGGGAAGTGTAAAAGTCTAAGTATTTGAGTCCAATCGAAATTGGTTTTAACTTTCCCGAAACGGTTAATTCGTTATACTTTAGCCAGTGGCCCCCACTAGGGTCCGACAAATCCCTAGACGTTTAACGTCGGATCCGCGCGTGTCTCAATTTCCTCTTCTGGGCGCTCAGCGTGAGTTTACAATCTTTCTGTGTGTGAGTCGCACCAGTCGTACCTATACAACAATAGTAGTTAACAAACTTAGTTGTAATCGGCGAGTCACGCTGAGGTTTGCTTTTTCGATGCGCGTGTCAAACCTGAACGTGGGTCGTCGATTTGGGGTGACAGATTTCGAACCCCTTAGTTCCTATCGCTACTGCGGGTCAACAAAACACTTGCACAATTCGAGTTTTCAGTGAGCATTTATTGATGAGTTACACAAGAACTTATGGGCACACGGACAGATACATATTGTACGGGCAAATACAATAAGCGTTATGTCACAATTATGGCATGCTAATACACAATGGACAGAGCTTCAATTGGGGAGGGTTGCGGAGTCATCGCCTTTTTCACTGAACTCTTACAGCTGGGTCTCACTCTCACGGCATATATTGTGAAGCCTTATCTTATGACAGCTGCGCTTACCTTACTCATGAAAAACAGTGGGTCCGTCAAAAATCAGTACCGACAAGTGCTACGGTTAGTTATCGATAAAATAAAGGCGCCATCGAACTAGCTATTTGCTCGGTACTATGTCTACCAACAAGAAACGACTCGCTTGGTACAACGTTTGCTAACATAGAGGGTACTCCGACAAAATAGCAGGTTCAGGTAAGCGAAAGGCACCTGCACCAAACCTTGCACGGCGGCTGGGCTTAATCCTGCGTATTGATTTTCTAGGACCGGGTCAACTGTCCTCACAAAATGGTCCGTCGGGCTAAGGCCCAATAGATTCGATGTCGCGTCTGGCGACACCGATAACCTTAAAATTTGAACTGTTTTCATTGGTAATATAATTTATCAACACTGGGGAAGATAATATTTTCCCTTGCCTAACCAAAATATGCGAAAAAGCAAGACCAAAACAGACTTACAAAAACGACATAGTTTGGGAAATTTAAACTACAATCTGAACAACGGTTGTGCGGGTCGGGTTTGAACTGCCTATAACTTTTGAACGGGCCACGGCTTTGCCGGGCTCAATAGCTTAAACGAGAGGCCTAAAGGGCCTCTATATATACGAGAAAAATCATTAAATTTCCTGGGGTAAACACCAAGTTGTTAACGTGCAAAGTTCGGGTAAGGACGGATCTTTATCGGGCCGTCGGGTTTGTGATTCCAACATAGTAAGTTGAATCTTGTGACGATATCTAAAAGTAGACATACTGACGAAGAATGTTTGATATACGGCGAGAGTTTCACCGAGATTCCTGGAGGGAATCTTGAAATATTTTAATTTTAACCATGTATTCACATTTTTGGCAGGGTCAGGCCACTTCCGGGCCATCGGGTTTGTGATTCCGACTTGCTAATGCTAAGTTTTAGGGTGGTGTCCGGTGGCGGATATTCCTACGAAGAAACAGCGAAGGTCTAATCAAATTCCTGGAGTGGATCTCAAAATATTTTGATTTTAATCTTAATTCTACAATTTTGGTGGGGTTAGGCCTCTTTAAGGCCGTCTGGTTTGGGGTTCCGACTCGAAATCGGCCTGTTTTAACGCCCTATTCGTTAGCCGGCAGTACTACGAAGAAACTGCCAAGATTTCAGCAAAATTCCTGGAGTAAATCCTAAGATACTTAAATTTTCCTATTTTAGTGGGGGCGAGCCCCTTCAGGGTCGTCGGGTTTATGATCCCGATGTAATATTCGAAGTTTTCAATCGCTAAAGCAATGACTCGGATCCTCCTCGAGATCCAGGTAGAATTTTACCCCAATTGCTGAGGAAACTCTCGAGGTACGTCAAATTTTCTACATGGGCGAGCTGTCTAGCTTGCAGGGCGGTATCTCAATAGGTTTATTCACGGTTCAGAACAACTTTTCACGTACGGATAAGCCTGCATCAATACTGCATTAATGTCGAAATTTTGGTTGAGTTCCCAGAGCAAAATAATCCAAAAACACTGATAAATCCCTATTAACAAAGCGTCGAAAACAGATGGACGGCTCCGCGTCCAAAAACCGTAAAACGTATAAACCTTGCAAATAAACTTTGATAATGGCTGAGTGAAACGTGTGCGTGACCGTGGATGATGCGGAGTTCTCATGATAATTTCCAATCAAGAACGTTTTATTTAACCTCGGTCTGCTCAAAAATATTTCCCTACTTCCTATATCGACTCAGGGAATCATGCAAAAATACTTGGCGCGAGTGTCGCGCTTCTTTGTGTCCTAACTCATTGACCGAGGGAGGTCCAGTACGACTTTGGTTAGAGAAATAGGCATCAAATACCTCCGCTGATGACTACGGGTCTGCTGGACAAGCTAGGGCGGACTATCTATCCGGTAGACTAAAAGCGCGGACAGGGAGTCCGTAGCAGTTAAAGCTTAAGGCTGATCAATACGAATGGCTTACATCTACTTCTGTTAATCTGCTCACGTATCGGGCCTAACAGACACTCTACCTCTACTACGGCTCCCGGTCTCCCTGTCCACACTTACGTATGTGATTCCAATCGGGCAACGCGCATCGCTCGTCCATCCGCTTGCAAATCCGAAAGCCATAAACACAAAACAAAGACAGTCGTCGATGAAGTCGAAACGTGAATAACTAAAGCGACAGAGCCGGTCTGCAAAACGACCGAACTCTGCGCTGCCGCAGTCGTACTGAACTCTGACTAAAGCGTGCGGTTCTGCTTTTATATGAAATTTGAAATAATTTGAAATTTTAAATTTCGGACCGTTGGAGTGCTTATTCAGCACTTTTGGTCCGATTTCTGATCTAACCTTACTTAATTAAATAAACAGTCTTACCGGCCACATTCCGATCATATTTCTAGAAAATTTGGTGGCCGAATCTTACTTAATTAACTTGTTTTATTACGGTTTAATATGAAACTTTTATAAATTATTCTAAACTTTCCAGAAACTATATAAACTTAATGCCAAGTTACTGTTTCTAAAACAAATTGTCCTTTAAACAAACAGCTGGCACTCAGCGGCATCGGCAAGATCAAACCTCAAATCTGATACGAACATCATATAAACGACTACTACATAGCTCCAAAGGCTTAATATTAACTTCGAAACGTATACATATCCTCTCCAAATTTTATATAAATCGGTAGTATCCAACGAAAATGTTTACTTAAAAGCGCGGACATTCTAAATATTTTAATATTAATTTTATTTGCAAACTGTTAAGTACCTTCGTTTAAAGGCCAAACATCTGTGGTTCAGCTACTAGATGACACGAAGCTTAAACGAAGCTGCTGATAAGAAATTGCAGCTAGTATCAATTTTATATAAAATCTGTTATAAGTTAGTATTAAATAGTCGGCGTTCTGAGGGACGGCTTGTTGACTTAACGAGACTACTAGATGAAACAGCCACGAATCATATGGTGAAGTGCAATTTGTGTCCCTACGAACTCAAATCTTGAGATGAGGCGGCTACAATTTTATATCAATTTGATACAAATACATACTTACTCTGACTATATACAAATTTAATATCAACTTGTATGCTTGGTATTGGGGTCAGAATGGAGAGACTCAGCTTGTGTAAACAAAGGAAAGGGAAAGAGGACAAAGGGGTAAAAAGAGGGTGGGGTCCCTGGGCGGTGGCCAGAGTGCCAAACAAGACTCCGATCCGGACTCAGCATGTCCGTCCGAGCATTTTAATATGTAACAGGACCGTATTCGGCCTACAGGGGGAAAATAGGCTGTCGGGGGAGGGTCCATGTCAAATTTTCTCCAGATAGGGTATTTTAAACGGTTCCCCCGGGTTCGGGGCACATTTTTCTGGGGCGATTTATATATATTTGGCTTAGTCTCGACAAGGGGAATCAAATGAGGGGTGAAGCGCTATTCGTGGCGTCATTTTAAAATCTTCATATGGGGTATCTAAAAGTGGGCGCAGTGGGACCGGTCCGGGCTTATATTAAAGCCTCGGATCTGGAGATCACAACGGTACTACGTATATATTTGTGTGATTGGTACTCGCGGAGTTATATAACTTATTGTGTTCTGGTTATTTACGTACGTGCTGATCTGCTTCTAAGTCCGTGGATCCAGGTCGGATCTCCACGAAACCGGTCTCATTCGAAAGACCGTGAAATTTTCTATGCTAAATATTAAGTACATAATTTTGAAATTCCCAACGGTTCCGGAGTTCCGGAGCCGATACGTTCGGTACCAAATTTCCTAAATTTTACATTTTCTTTTCTTATCACGACCATCGAGATTGAACGCTGGTAAATAATATTTCGTAAAACCTAACAAATTACCAGTGTGGCGAGCACTGGTAAACTTTATATTTTGACATTGAACTTATATTTTTCGGGGAATTTTCTCAATTGCTGTTCGCTTTCGGGCGGACAGCCACATTTTTTTGTGGTCCTCATTCGTGAGGACGGTCGTGACGGGTATTCGTCACGGCCAATCTTTCCTACGATGATTCCAATTAAACTTTGCGGTCCTACCACTCGGGGTAGGGCAATTCCTACGTATATTTTAATATAGGGTTCAGCGAGGGAGTCGTACCGTCCTAAAATTCTCGACAAATCGAGTATGGCAAGAGCTCGCCACACTCACTTTCTGTACCTATAAAATATCAGTTTGTATGCGTGAAAAGATCCCTGAAGTTGCTTCTAGAATCATGCCAAATACGTTACACTCTATCAATCGTAACTCTAACCTAAAAGTTACAAGAATACAACAAAATATAACAAACAGAATACATAAAATCATGGTAAAATGCAGGCGCTTTTATGGCCTGATCAATCCGATAAAATAGTACAGTTATAGCACGACATAATCATAAAACAGTATACAATGGTAACAATAGGGCGGCGCTTTTATGGCCTCGTATAATAACAATGAACGGTATGAATATAATATAGCATTCAGATACAAATAGTTAACAAATATTATCCCGATCAAGCGATAAGATATAACTATATTAATCTTGCGAATTACATCAATTACTGGTTTACGTATATACTGTGGTTCATGGTTTGTGCCAGTCAGGCGGTTTACATATGAAGTGACAACAGGGCTTTCATGGTCGATGGTTACATATATGGGAACTCAATATATATATGTTCGCTTGCGCTAAGAGGCGATTAATTGGTTCTGCTTACATAAAGGTATGTATTATAAGGCGAGGGTGGGTTACGTACCCTTGTTGGGCTATTCCCGTCGGGTGTTCCAGGTTGGGGAGAAACTGGTGACAGAGTTCGGAAAAGTTGGCCAATATGCACGTGGTCAGGATTATCGGGGAACTCAACTAAATGTTGACCATTACGCTATGGACGGGATTTTTGGTATTCACTAAAATGTTGTCCATTACACTGTGGACAGGATTTTTTGTGGTTCGGAAAATGTTGTCCATTAAACTGTGGACAGGATTTTTTTGTTCGAAGAAATGTTGACCATTGGGGTGTGGTCAGAATTATTGTAAAAGTTGACCATTGTCGTGTGGTCAAGATTATGGGTTTTCGATAAAAGTTTACCATTAGGCTGTGGTCAGGATTATCCACCTCGTAACGATCCGTATGGATCTGTTACATCTCTTAATTTTTTAAGGGAAAATTATTTGACTTTTTACTTGGGGTGGGAAGATTAAGTACGAGTTCTAAGGGTGGTTTTGTCGGGAATTTTAGGTTCGCTTTAAGTGTTTTGTTTCGTTACTGGTGGCTTCGTAATCAATTCTCGTGCTGCGATTTTCCTTGGTTTCGAAGGGCGTTTCTTTACACCCAATTTATCGGCGTTAGGGGCTTTACTATCCCCTTTTTCCTTGGTAAAATCGGGCGCACTGGAGTCATGAGCCCTACAAAAATTTTGCCATGGTTCCCATCTCCGCAGTCACTAAAGAGTGACATATGTACAATTACTAATAAATAATAATAAATTAGCAAAAATATTGTACAATCTAAAATAACATTTTCTAGGGGATTTATATATCGGAATTTTCAACCAGCGGTTTATGGGGTTTCATTAGTGACTGCTGGGTGTATTGAAATTGCGGAATTAAACTAAATATTCGGCATCCGAATATAAGGCATCCGAAGCCGCAGTCGTCGATCTGAGTAGTGAATCGGAGGAAGCCCAGTCTACCCGGAGCCAGCAGGGCTTACGACGGTTGCAGCCGTTTCCGCCGGAATCGGACTAATCACGTGCAAAAAAAACCCCAGCTTTCACTTGTACCATAGTCCAGCTAGTACTCATTAAATCCATAAAATACAGTTGATCTCTTATCTCCGTAATCCGACATTTTAGCAACGTACTGTAGTTCAACTAGTATTCACAACATCCACAAAATGCCTTTGATGTCATCTCCGTAATTCTATATTTTAGCAACGAAAATGAACCAAAGCCCCGCAACAAGCCACCAGAACTACGAACTCGACACATATGACCAAGTGCCAGACTACGTCGTAAACTGGGATCAACCATGGGAAGCATTTCTTAGCAAGGGAACGGGCTTAACAATGCTGTCAAATTTTTATACCGTGCGGGTTGATATCAAAGCGGCCGATCAAATCTTCCACACAGTGGAACAAGCATACCAATACGCAATAGCTTACCTTTTCGATGAGGACGTCGCCATGGACGCAGTAGGCAAGCCTAATTTGAACGCCACCGAAGTTAAGGCAATTGCACGCTTCCATAAAAATCGGTTCTTAAACGCTACTAGCCGAGCGACACTGTGGCATATGCTTCCGCACGTGATGCGCCCACTGTTGCTGCAGAAATTCGCTGACCCCAGGGCATCTCAACAACTTGAAGCAAGCGGAAACGCGCAATTGCTTGAGGCAAACCGCGGAGATGCATTCTGGGGTGTCGCCATGGCTGCGCACGAACTATTCGAACACCGACTGCGACAACCGGTAAAAAACGTCATGGGTCAACTACTAGAGCAGGTCCGTCATTTTCGCCGCACCAACGAGTGTCGGTGGCCCAAAACAATTATCATCGGCGACGTAGGTATATTCCCACTAATCGCTAGTGGTGGCAGCCCCCACAAAACAGTACTTTCATGGCCGGGGTCAACGTTCACCGAACTGACCCAACTCGCCATTTTGGTGGCATATCCGCCTATCGAGCGAATTATCTTCGTCGGGGGACAACAATCTGCCATTACAACACTAAAGTCGGGCGAAGTTACTACGCTTAACTCCACCAACTACACCAAACTAATTATTCGAAAATTATCGTATATGCGACATTTTATCCCACCCCAAGTCGAACTTATGTTAGTACCCCCGTCACCATATTGGGACTTATTCAATAGCCCGAAATTCGACTGGGCCGGCGAACTGGATTACAAATTGCCAACCCGAATTGCCAAAATGACTCACCTGCAGCCGACAAGGGTAATGGTAATGCCGCCTAAACTCCGCACGATGGACGCTTGGGAATGGCAGCCGAACACCGAGAGCCCAGTGTTCACAATTACGCCCATGAATGAGCCAAAATTAACGGCGGGGGGTCTCGCGGAAATGGATGACTGGCTGGATAGCATCTCGCAACCGAGCTTCACTTAGTAGGACCACGCAGTTCTGGTGGCCCACCCGCCTATACAGCGGATAAATCCCATCGATGATCATCGGTCCACCATCACAACGCTCAAATCGGGCTAACTATCTATCCTAAACCCTACTAATTGTACCCAATGTGTCACCCGGAAGCTATCGTATATGTCATTGTAATATGGGCTAACATTTATACAAATAAGCCACTTGCTTCAGAGCGTAGCGTTCAACTGCGCATAAGTACTAGACATGTACGAGGCTTAAAAAACGGAGAAGTGACGGTTGTTTTGTAACATTGACGTTCTAACAAGCTCAAAATCAGTCAGTAAGATTATCGTCAGTATAATGTAGGACCACCAACCTTTTCTGAAGTAGACTAAGGTAGTACACCTATAAAATCTCGAAGCCTATTACAGACCGTTAAATTAACACATTGCTCCTATCACTAAAGCAAACCTATCATGAGCGGCTCAGGCATGTATCGCTAAAAATCGTAAAACTTCATTATATATATAACTGCAATCACATAACGTGGTGTGGAGGCACGATAACTCCGGATATAGAAGCACCGCTAGGTTCTCACCAAAAGTATTTCTGAAAATGGTACAGGGTAGGGCATCTAAAAGGCACACATGATTGAATTCCCCCAGTGCTCGTCGAGATCTAATAATTTGTCTTTGATGGTGTTGCTATATATTGTCTATTTAGTGCAAACGCAGCCCAAAAGAAAAATTAACCAACATGGGGTGGATGCAAAAAAAAAATAAAATAAAAAAGGGGTAGATTTGTGAGGGAGGTGGTTTCCTGGATTGAAACCTCTGCCCTCACAATCAGCTGTGCTTTGAGTGTTTCTAATAGTGGTTTTCGGACGGCAGGCTGGTTGGACTGGTTTTTCTTTTTCTGGTTTTTTACTAGCATTCGTTTACGAACAAGTCGTACGTTCATGACTGCTATCCAAGTATCTCATTAAGCCAGTCCTTCTCATGCCACGGAATGTAAGGGAAGATATTTCAAGTTCCAAAAAAGTGCCAAGCCCAGCAGGTTCCAGGAGTTTTCAGGAATATTTCAGTTAAGACCCCAATCACTTTGTATATATTAACTGTTCCATTATTAATCACTGTCTGTCATATAGCGCTTTGTAATATACTTTTGTATAAAAAACTCGTATGCTAGCTTTGTTTGTACCGTGATATACCAACACATTCTGAAAACCGCACACGGACTCACATAGCTAAACTTGTGCTAAATTTGCATTCCGGACCGATGTAACCTCTTTTCGGTAAAAAAATAAAATTGCGGGATTTGTGAGGGAAAGGCGTGCAAGGCCAAAACGCTTTCCCTCACCACCATCGCATCCATATACCAGTATGCACTGACAATTTCTAAAATCGCATTACGGTTGGGGGTACTTCATGTCCGCGTGTGTTTGTTGAAAATTTATGTATTATGTTTATAGCATGTATAAGTTGTGTCATAACCTTGGAATTTCGATGCTCATTTTCTTACTACTGTAATCTTATTTGCAGGTTGTTATTTGTACACTGCGCTATTATTTGTAAAATATCGTTGTTATCTTTGGGCGGCCTTTGTTGCCGTAGGGCCAGTTATCAGTTACTTCCGCAAAATATCCGCCAAGGTGGTTGCACTATCTACTGCACTAAGGATTATTTATAAAATCTTAACTCAGCTAGGACTGTCGTTTAGGCAGCAGTCCTCACATGAACAAAATGAATTTGAGCTTAACAGGAAATGCGGCTTTAAAACGCCGATGTTTTTGATACAAACTTTCTTATCTTCTGCGACGATTAGCCGAATATTAGCAGGCTTCCCACATCTGAAACTATCGTTATCTTACGGTCGTTTATTTTGTTAACGATAATAATATTTTTCTTCTCCAGAATATAACAAGTTTACTCGCATAATCGATATTATTTGCTAAACGTTTACCAGTTCCGGTGTTTTCAACTTTCAGCTAATCTTTATACTTCCAGTATCTGATAAGCGTTATCAGCTACAGCTTCCTGAGTATAAAAGCTCATTCGCAATCGGGTAGAGGAGCTCAGTACGGTTTGTGGATTTGATGAGTTAGGTTGCTTCGCATAAATGTTCACTATGCGCTTGGGTTTTTCCTGCACAGTTATTTTCGCCGCTAGTTTTCATACACTGCAATTTCGTTTTGTGATTACAGTCCGGCCATGTTCGTAGGACAGTAGGCTTTGGCGCGAACTCTTGCGTAGTCTTAACTCGACAAGTCTAGTTCTTAATTTTTATGCTCCTTCAAGCCGTACTGGGTTCCCGGTGTGGCCCTCAGCGCGAGGGCCAACCGAGCGTGTTATTGAAGAGCAGTTTGTTGGTTGTTTAGAGAGTGGACCAGCACGCGAGTGATTTAGAGCTTGCTTGATTTTTTAACCTCTGGTGACCGTTCTGCTTATTCACATGCGTTTGACAACAATCCCTGTAATCGGTGCGTCACATAAGGCATCGAAATCTCAGACCGCTCATGTCACCAGGCGTCAGGTTTTATATCTATATACTGTTGGCAGCGCTCAGAAATTTCTTAATGATTCATGCAAATAGCGATTAATAGGTGATGTCCTGAAAGCTCCAGGGTGTATTTAAATCTGTTTCTAATTCATTGTTGGAATGTGCTGATTTTTCTTTACATGACCTGGTTTTGGAGCATTTCTGTATCATGTTTTAATGCTATTTTTACCTGCTGAATATCTGTTGTTGTAAATAAAGTCAGAGCGTTGTGCCTCTTGTTACTTAAACGAACAATAAATTTAAAGGTACTGTTTCCCACTACGCTTACAATCGTTCTACTCATTACGGATACATCTTTAATCAGTATGGCGCCCGCGGCATTCCTCCCACAGCCAAATTTTTATTAACACCAGATTGGTCCGCCGTTTCCTTGTCCCCGTGAAGAGGCCTTTGTGTCAAAGTTACTGCGTGCCAAGTTAATTTACCCGTAGCGGGCGTCCCTGTGGTAACATCATATATTAGAAATTCGTTCTCGTGGGTGTATAGGGTGTCCCATTTCCCCTTCCTTTGGACGAACGGGCCACCACACCCGGGGGACCTATATCATCTACTAGACAACGTTGGCTGTTAGCGCACGGGGGTCCTACCCTTGAACACTAGGACCAGAGGGCGGCAACTCTCTTCTGCACTGAGTCCCATCCCTTTGGCCACCATAGAATATAGGGGTGCGGAGTTCCTGCAGGTAGAGGTTGGGCAGCCCGCGCACCCCGTTACATATATATAATGACGGTTTCTAAACTATGTCAAGACACAAGATGTAAAATTTGTATAGCATTTTGATATGTCCGGCATTGCCACTGAGGGCACTAGGGAAAAAGGTGGAAAAATTTTTTCTGTCGCTGTAACTCATAACTCATCGTCGAGTGAATGGATTTAGATAAAACTTGACTTTTCGATAGTAATGGTGATGATGATGCGCACTTTAGTTGAATGTGAACAACTCTGCCCATCATACTGTTAAAATCGTACGGAACAAGTTTTTTAGTTTTTGCTAAATTTTTCATACGGCTATCAGCGTGTTTCAGCGTATATCTCGGCACACAGGCGTCGCATCGAGATCTACAATTGCAGAAGAACATGTTTCTGTACAAGCACTCCCTGGGCTTAGGTGGATCAGAATATGGTTCCTCGTACCGTTGCCAGAAGTATTAATTTTTCAAATTTCGGCATGTATTATGCGGTTATAAGCAATCTGGAAACAATGGTTTTGTGATCTAGAGTCCAATGTCACTATATTATAGATTTTTTGGTGTTTCAAGACTATGTGGAGGATGAAAGCGATTTCTAAAAAGCAGCGAGTTTTCATTTAACTTGGTTATGTATTGTATACAGGACATCAAGAATAACGCATTTATAGCCCAGCGCGAATAGTTCAAGACTTTTCTCGTCGATGAGTGATAATTATTCCATTGTCTTGACAGCGTTAGATCATAAATTGCCCGAGGTATGTCTGTTTAGCAGGGGATAGATTGTCCCACGATGTTGGGTAGGTCAAAACTTCTCTGTTTCCCCTTGCCCCTACGAACACGTGAGGGCAACGTAACATTTTAAATAACCTACGACATTCTTGACATTTGGCATTATTCATATATACAGTGCAAAAACGTTGAGTTAAATTTCAGTTTTGAGTCGGTCCTTTTCCAAACCTAAACTTGAGTTAAAATTGACTAAAATCAAGGCTGCTTTGACTTAATTTGAGCCGAGTTTGACTCACTAGTCGTACTTTTTTGGTTAAAATTGACTCAATTTGAGTCAAGTTTAAACTCAATTTGAATCATTTCTGACTCTAAATTTTACTCAAATTGATCAATTTTAACTTAAGCTTAGGCTTAAAAATGGACTCAATACACAAAATTTGACAACGTCTATGCAGTGTGAAATTATTACACAATTATTGTTATGCTAAATACAGAAGTTAGCTCAATTAGCTCTATTTACACTTCCACTCAGTATTAATTACATGTTTCCTGAAAACTCATACACAGACTTTTAGAAGCTTATAAATACAGTCTGCAATACGCAGAATAGGAACCGTATTGGCGGATATTTTAATTTTTACTAATTTTGGAATTTAGTAATTTTATAACATGTCAAATAACAATTTATTGTTATTGCAATATTAAATAAAATTTCTGCTTACTATTAATAGCTATCAATTAAGAAGTTCAATCGTAGACATGGCGCTGCCACCGGGAACGGGACAGACCAGGGAGGACGCCCCACCCCAGATGTTTCTGGTTGGAGTATATATAGCTGACCTCAAATATATTGTCAATATAAATTTCAAAAACTGCTACAACAAATCGTGGGAGCGGCACTGAGTGGAAAGGTTTTCAACAAGTTTGTCATAGTGCCGTAGTAAATACAAAACGTATCTACTCTAACCGTTTTGCTTGCGTATTTCCATTGTTGACAACTGCACTATAATATATACCGTATTGCATGGAGTTTTAGAAAGGAATTTCATTAGGGAGGAAATTATATTTGTTTATTTAACAGTTGAGTTGATGGAATATTGGAATCTCTAAACTGTATTTCTTAACTCCCATTTGCCGTTTGGGTCTACCCTAGGTAATAGCAGACACTAATAAAAAATACGTTTCAACCATGTAACTTCTGAACTCAGAGAATAAAATGCACATATACTACGTCAGGTTGCAGGCAAGGGTATGCGTTACCTAGGACTCTTACATAGAATCTGATAGGTACTATATTGCATAAGGCACATTATAAAATGTTTGCAATGTATAACTATGCAATTCCTGAAATTTTGTTGCAACTCCAATAATTCAGTAGCCGATCGGTGTATTTCGCTGACTTTTTTCTATTGGATGCGTTTAAATCTACGCGTGTTCAACTACAATGGCATGCTTTTATCTCCGTCTGTTCGGGAGCAGGGTCAAACAATGCCATAATTCAGGCTAATATCTGGCCGTTTTCAGCTCAAAATTTTACAGTGTATTTGGCATTAGGTTCCTCGCCAGTGGCACTAGTATGACTGAAATAAACGACCGTATAGGGACACAGGGGCTAATTATAATTTTACTGAAAAATCAAAGCTAATTTTGTTGGGTCTCCTCGGCTGTAGCCGCAGCTTGATCTAATTCCAGCAGATGTAAAATTTGAACTACCCATTAGAGCAGCATTCATGAGTTGAATTCATTCAAGAGATAAGGAGCTGCTACCATGTAAATAAAATCCTAAGCCTTATTCAACCTGTGAGCCCAAGAATTCAGCTGATTTTCACATTATTCGACACAGCTCATCGAACGGTATATAAAAATAAAACAAAGATTTGTTGTAAGCGTGCTTCTACTGGTTATTTTTAACCGTCTCGACAAACTAAGTCCAGTGGTATATACTAAAATTATCTGGGCTTCTTCAAAATAATTTTTGGGCTGGAGGCGTATAGTCAAAAAACTCATTTTGTTATTTCAGAATAACATATTAAAAACCAATCCAATCCGATTTGGCTCAGTGTATAGTCATTACGTTGACATGATGCAGGATGACATCATTGGTCCCGTGAATGCTGCGCGACATTTTCTTTGTCGTTCGCATAAAAGTATTAGGGAATTTTTACTAAGTAAAATTAGATTCTTGCTACCAACCCAACGGTCTCAGCCAAGCATCTAGTAATGCGACTCGCAAGAAGCCGCGAAAACCTGTACCAATCGAACCATGTTTATATTTCTACTTCGACCAAAAATATCAACAGCTAAGCTTTTTCAGCAGCGGCATCGTCTGTCAGCATATATTTATGCATGCATATGCTGTTGGTTAAGAGTTATGGGTCGTCATTCGGCCGGCCGTGGCCTGTACGTTTAGTTCAGTATAACAAGGGACTTTTTGACTAAGCAAACCAGACTACCGGAACTTTTTGATGTGTACATAATCACCAATAACCAACATTCCAGAGTTTTGTACTATCCAGTAGCATGTTGTCAAATGCTACATAATGTTTATTATTAAACAAATAATATGTGCCAATGTTTAATGACAGAAGCGAGAGCCGGCCGGCGCCAAGCACTAAATATATTACAGCTTTGCTATAGTCTCTCTAGTCGTGGGATACGGAATTTTAGCCGTTGTATTGTACGCCGTGCAATATTTTGAATGTAAGTAGATTAAGTTTTTGAACAAATGCTAATGAAACCTTTAAGAATATTAAATTCGTATTGTAATAAGGGGAGCTTCTTGGTAGCCAGCCAACCGTTTGGCTTTCTTAGAAGTCAGCCGATCGTATGGCATCGTCGGCCGGCCATTCGGCCCAAAAATGTAACGGCTGGCCGACGGTCGGCCGTTTGACTTCAAAGCTGGCGATTTCCCAACAATACTCCTAGGTACCCGCAACCACTACGTCAATACACGCTGGCTCAGAGACTTCTCCGTGCCCATGAACTGCTGTAAACCTATACCTACGA
The DNA here is from genome assembly GCA_030248225.1 of Trileptium ribeirensis. Lineage (NCBI taxonomy): Eukaryota > Metazoa > Nematoda > Enoplea > Enoplida > Thoracostomopsidae > Trileptium > Trileptium ribeirensis. The sequence continues at coordinate 66,857 of JASANE010010113.1, forward strand.
CTTTACAAATCCATCAATATTGATTTTAGACCATTCCACTGGATTTAACTTCAAATAGTACGTTTCGCTGCCCAACCTACGTGACGAACAACGTGGGTCTTTCTAGCTTAAGAACATTGTGAAGTTGATCGAACTACCATCCGATGATTTTTACCACAACGCTGAGTCAGCAAATCGGTGAGTATTTAAATTTGCTTTTAGATAGCGCCCACAAAAGAGAACGAACCATCCAGTCTTTTCAACAACGCCTAATAAAGGCAACAGTTCAGCCATAACTATGAAAACCCTAACTGGTCAATCGTAGAATCCAAAGCGGTCATTGAAAATCACCTAGTTATGTCAAAAGTGGGTGCTAAAGGAAATCAACCAGTTTTCAGGAAATTGCTTACTAACGAATGACTACATCTTTTAGACAGAGCTTACTAAACAGGACCCCTTTGTTATTTCTGCAACAACTGTTGAGCATGTAGAATTGTGTACGTTGTGGGTGCCCTCTACCTACGGGTTTAACCACTCATCGAGGGTACAGCTACCTACGGGATCAATATTTGGTGCTGTACCTGGCATGGCTTGCGGGTACCCGTACCCGCGCACAACTATGGCTTAAATGTTACTTGAACACCTGATTTTGTGCAGCACTGTCCAGTCCAGTCTCTGGCTAAGACCCTAAAGAAAACACAATTTGAATCCGCTATTGGTTTTCCAAGCAGATATTAAACTGTTTTTCAAGAACATTTCTTTTCCGGATTCGCTATATTATTATAAACGGGCTACCTTGGCAAATGGCTTTGGCACTGGGTTACTACATTACCTGGGTCACCGGGGCACCACCATAACCTGGTTTACCGGGTCACTAAGATGGACGGGCCAGAACCTGGATGAATCTCTGATGTATATATATGTGTGATGCAGTGGTCCAGTGGCTCAGTTGATAGAGCGTCGCATTATCGACCATTGCTAGCCCAGATATAGTTTAGACTTATCCTCCGGTTAAGAGAGACAAAGCATTAAACGAAGATTCGAGACAGTATCTTGATATGATCCCAGTTAAATGCAAATGAATCGTTATTACAAGCTCGGCGCGGCTGATATTAACCTAACTACTTAATCAACAAACCAGTTTAGGCCCGTTCGGAAAACTCAGTTGTTCTTTATTTTTAGCCCGGGTACAAAATCAGTCCTTTTAATTTCAGTTTTAATAATGTTTTTCCATAGATATCAGAAAAAACATAATGCGCAGTCGTTATAGGTATTATGCCCCATAACGGTTTACCAAGACGTTGGGCCATCATTGATGGTAAACCATAGGTTAACGTTGCATCCGAATCTGCAAATCCGGGCTAACGTAACCAGTGGATCCAGGACCGCGACGGAGAGCCTTTTTGTTTGAGCGTTTCAGCACCTTAAATTTAAGTACTAATTGCTTGAAATCTATGAGTAGGCAGCGCTTAAAATCGTGGCAAAAATTGTGCAAAACCCAGTTCATACATACATTTACGAAACATACATACCTAATCGAAAGCGGAACAAGCTTTTAACAAAACTAAACATTTTATATGCGGTGCTTTCATGTATTTAGCTGGCATGTTATAGAGTTTTGTAACGTGGCGCTGAGGTATTTGGAAGAAAGAACCAGCCTGTGCCTACAATTATACTTCATACATGTTCATGGGAGGAGAGGGGGACCATCCCTTCAAGGCTCGTACCCCCTCCACCCTCGGGTCGTTGCCGATTCCCGCAATCCTGCGACGTAGCCTGATCGCACCCCCACCCCCCGTGTCAAAAGCGCGCAGAAAGTTTTTGCAGAGGAGGCAAAAATTTAAAATTTTGAGTCACAAAAAATTTCGACAATATATCCCCCTCAAGACTCTACCCCTCTCCACACGCGGAGGATCCCCTTATTCCTCTCGCAATTCGGACCTCGTGCATGCATGGCTAAAACCTAAGTTTACAACATCCTAAGGTTATGCTTAGGCTTTGACACAGCTGGTGGGATTCCAGGAAACAAATAGGCATTACTTATATGTCGTTTAACATAAGCTATTTTAGTAGTTTTACAACCGCGGAACAATCATAATTACTGATACAATGTATATACAATAGGTTTTATATTAGGGGTGAGAAAAAGATCAAAGATTTGCAGTGCTTGCCTTGCCTGTTCCTGTTCTTGAATCAAGCTCGGCTCCGGCTTGACTTGCTTCTCGATCTAAACAAGCCCGGATCGGCTCTTCATGAACAGAGACTGGCTCGGCTCGGGTGTTCCGATAGGACGTCAGGTTCACCTAGGCTGTTACCCCGCTCCCAATCGTAAAATATTTCTTATTAGAAAACGCATATAATACTCATTCAAACAAAAGAACTATATACAGTTGCTGCTTTTGCTGTTTGCTGGCTATCGTCTACTAATTTGTTACAATGTTTTTATTCTAGGAATGGGTTTGTAAACAGTAGATCCCCAAATTTCTAGATACCCCAGACTATGCTTTCACAGACAAAATTTAGGCTCACCAACGCTCGACTTTTCATATTACCTCATGCCACGTTCGGCTAGGTTGTCAAGCCTAGAGCCTTAATTCTCACCCCTATCTTGCACAGTACAGAACACAGCGAAGAATGTTTTACTAATACAATACACTAGCTAGCGTGATTAATATGAAAAAATGGTAAATTGAAAGTTGTTAGCGTATACTGTCATCTTCCTGTTCCAGCTATACACAAATGCTTTGGCTTCGAATCAAAACAAGTACCGATTCCTTAAAATGGTGAAAAATCAGTAGAATTAAATTTTTTGATAAATTTTAGCTCGAAACCGGATAAATAGAAGGAAAACTAATATTATTGGTTATTTCTCGATTGACATCGTGTTCTAAATAGTAAAATATTGGATACCATATAACATTCGACAAGGTTGTTGTTCGCCGCGTGCTTTTACGTCGATTGTTCAAAGAAAATCCGTTGTCGGCACTATGACCGCCAACGGGAAGACCGTAGTGATAGCTGTATCGATATACGTATAAATGATGCTCGATACATGCGTGATATGTCCAAAATAGACGAGTACAAACAAAATACGCCATTAAAACATCAATCGTGTAATGTTTTCGAGCTAGGAGAATACAAAACATTGCCGAAAGCGCTCCGTAATAGCTTGCGTTGACGGCGATCGTTCGCAATAGTCGTCCCCATCGACCTCGGAGATAAGGAAAATATTGATTTATCGAAAGGGCTGCAGTTAGAACCGTTACAGAATGACCAGAATAGACCAGATCTCCACACAGATCACGACCGCCAGAAACACTGTCAAGGCCAAGCGAAAATAGCATTCGCGATACACGACCCACAATCAGCGCAAACGATGTTCGATTCACCTGAAAATAAGACATATTGTATAATTATTTTGTGTCATGGTTTGACTAGAATTGTGAATACTCTGAATGCTTTGCAAAGGCAAAAATGTAAACTACAATTACATCAAATTAAAAAAATAACGTTAAAACACTATAATATACAACCATTTCTTTCATACAATTTACCAATATAGTGCAAAACCGTGGAACGTTGTGTATGTGGTGAAAAATTATAGGGAAATTTCGATGAACGTCAAATGAATCTATATGATATGATTTTCAGAATATAAAACAAATGAGGGAAACGAATGAAGACAAAATAAATTAGCAAAATATTCCTATTATAACACTGTTTCTCTCAACATTATAAAAAAACTCAATAGTAGTTAGTAAGTCAACTCGTTTTTTTAATTTTGCGGTAGCATCACTAAATTAATGACAACTTGTTTTAGCATTCAGGTATAACTAGGCCTTATGTATATATGATATGTGAGATAGCTGCTCCTATTCAGGCGTTACTTAATTTTCATAAATATTTTTACCATGCTTTGTTGAATGCAGGATACACAGGGTAACCAATCTGCATCAACTATAGCACTCCACAAGCAAGGAAGTGTTCTGACAGTACATACAATTTTCATCTGGTTAATTAAGACAAAAGCACAAAACGATGTTGTTATCCTCTATAAACCTGATCTAGACCCTTAAATTTGCCATCTCACTAGATTTATTTTCACGGATAAACCAATATGACTTTATAACCATCCATGTAAAATTACACTCGCAATACCTCTGTGAACCTTAAGCACCAAAAACAATTTTTATAAACAAACGCCGCATTATAATATAATATGCTTACTGCTGCACCACAAATTTATGAAACTACAACATTAAACTCCATCTCAGTAATTGAAGTAAGCATAAGATATCATTTGTAGGCGACAGCACCCCGGCCAGGACCGCAGTGTGAGAAAATTAGATCTCACGTATAATAAACTATGAGCCACGAGCAAGTAGTTACATATATAATTGACTGAACAAATAATCCAACATGACCAGTACGAGAGACTTTCATTAAACCATCTTCACTACTGCAGCAGACATGTAAACCTCAACACTCAGTCGGCCAAATTTCATCTCTACTGTTTACCATTTCATGCCTGAATTTGTGTAATGAGACAAGCTCAATCCGGCACTCGGGTTGGTACCTGGTTTGCTTCAGTGAGAGCGATTAACGGAAATCAATGAGCTATACAGGATCTATTCCCCGATTCCTTAAGCAACCTTGCAAAGCGAGCAAATGACTACGCACGTGCAAACAATCACCACACGACAAGCTCATCACTATTCTTCATAATGTGCGCTGGGTCCATTTAGACCCATTGGCCATGAAAGTGTTATGTTTGTAAAGTGTAAAGTGTTACATTTACATATCATTGTAAATCAGAATTTCGTAGAGACAATAAAATATTGAATACCTTTGGTCCGCAGTACGTATGAACGCTTGGTACCGGCAACTGAATAAGTGTCATACAAATTGCACGGCCACTAAATGCAAGTGCGAAGATCATAAAGCATCGTCGAGCGACTATCCAGCGATATCGATGAAATACACAACAAACCAAAATCGCCAACGTTATATTTGTACCGATTATGATTTCAGTTACCGAGACTAAGTGTGGATATTCGGAGAATATCTGTCAAAATACAAAATTAATTTATATGAAAAACCGGTCTAGTTAAAGTGTTCTCAACTACGGTTAGGATTTGGTGCACTAAATTCAGGAAAATACGTTTTCGGACTAAACCAGCAGCCTTACGGAAAAGAAGGCTATCAGTGATGGGTATAGCGAGTGTTGTTTTCACAAATAGAGCTTAATTGCGAAACATTTCTTCCTTTATCTGTTCGTCGCATAACTCTTCACCTCTTCACCAGATTGATGGATTTTTGCAATTTTTTTATTCGACGTCCAGTGAAATGTAGGTTTGCACTTAGCCTTTATATCCGCCCTGCTTCCACGAATTTCTATCTAAATTTTCACAAAACCGACATGAACTGGACATTTTTTGATTTAGACCATTTGGGGTTACATAGCATGCCAGGTCTTAACTCATGCCAGAAGCATCGGATCGAAAAATGGACGCCACTCTCATCCCGAGATATAACAGAATCGACTCGTCGAGAGCTACAACCTTGCTGCTATTCATTTTAGTCAAAGCAGCCGTATTCTATAAAACAAGGCTTCAAAAATACTCCCATAAAAGTGCAATTTTCAAAATATTTACGAAGCATGTTTTTGCTGGCTTTCTGTGAACGAAATGATTAACGGGATGTTTAACCCGTTAAACACGTTGCTTTAATTGCTTTCACCCCAGATTTGGTAGGTTATTAACTCTAAGGTCCAGTACCGCAGGAAAACTTGGCAGAATTCGGAATCAAAAATGGAAAATTTTTGTCAGTTTTTATTATAGATATGGTTAGGCCATTAGAATGTGTCTTTTAGGTTTTCGTTGTTTCTGATCAACAATTATAATTGCGTGGTATGCAACAAATAAGGCCATTGTTAGAATCCTACAACGTAAAAATAACTCTTCAAATTATAATTTTTTAAAAATAAGTCATTTATAAATTTAAAAACTTTTCGTCTTTTCGCTCATGGGAAGAAGAAATATATTTTTTCGGTTTTGATACATGATTAAAATGACCGTAGCGTTGCCTATGAAATACTGCCGGCGTAAAGTTCCTATTGTTAGACTTTAATGTTAGGCTCATGGACCTGAATTTGCTATGATGAAATGGTTGGTAAATGCACAGTAGCCATATTCACTCCGTTTCACCTCGCCTTGCGAGTTACTAGTAATATTAAACACAAAATATTTAGCTCTCTAACTGTGCCTTTTGTCATGCTATGTTGGAGGCAAATACGTGATACTGATAGTGGCAATATACTTTTGGTATCATTCGTGTTTGACACATCACTGCTTCTATACAAATAGCGATTATATTACGTAGCTGCTACCAGGAACGGACATCGGGTAGTAAATCTGTACCTGGGTACCCGGGTATAAGAGCCGACTCAACTATTTGGGTACATGAATAGCTACCCGTGTACCCGACACTAACTTTGATAGTTATCGTAATCCCCAGTATCTACTCAAATTTACGTATGTGCGACATACAAATTAGGTACCTAAAGCTGTGAATAAGGCTTGCAGATTGCGATAGCGTTGCGCAAAAAATGGTTTCTTCCGGCCTACCGTAAAATGTGTGCTGACATGTACGTGATGACCAAACATGTGAAGAACCACCCAAGGTAAGTGTCTGGCCAGACTGGGCTATGTCCCATATGATAAGAAGTGCTCGGAAGTAGAAATTATTTTATTTTTAATTCGCTTTCAATCAAGATATTACGACTATATTATACTTCTATAAATTATTGAGCGGGGAGAAGAGAAGCGTTTTTGTTTTCGACAGAGTGGGAAAGATCGACACTGTCCGTCCGTCCGTCGAATATACTACTGGGCCTATTAAAATTTTTTGTTTGAAAGGTCCGATATCCGACAGGTTCAATATATATAGTTTTGTCAAAATTCGCTTTAGCTAATTAGTAATTACCAAATTAGTTGAGCATTTTAGCCTATTTTTAGCATTTTCAAACAAGAATTGCTTATTTTTTCAATCAATAATTGGTGTAAAGCTATTATTTTGGTGTATGTACTACTTCTCGCCGTACTGATTATGAATCTGATATTTATTACTATCCAGGAAGTCATGCTAATTAGCTAATTAATTAGGAAATTACTAATTAATTATTATTTAGCTAATTTTTTGAAAATTTTCAATTGCTCAGAAATGAAAATTAAATTGCACACGGGGATTTTCTATGTCGCTGATAACAAAAATGACATTCCTGAAGCTCTAAAACGTGGAAGTATATGCGAATTATTTAATTAATTTGCTAAATAATTAGTTAATTTTATGCAAAATTTAAAATACTCAAAATTGCTAATTTTTTGGGCTCGGGGTTTTCGATGTCGCTTATCATGAATATGTAGTTTTTAAAACTCTATGATTTTATCGCGGGTTCTAATTAGTTAATTAATTAGCTAATTGGTTGATATTACTAATTAGTTAATTTTTAGCTAGCCACTAGCTTTTTGTATGGTGAGTTTGACATCAATTGTCTAAAACGTGATACTTATTATAATTAAATATTTAGTTGAAATACATGTATACACAAATAAGATGCTAAATACTTTGCCTATCGCTCCACTCATTTTTTGTAGTTTATTACGTTTACTAGTTTAGTTTAACTACCCTTCTAATGATAATTGTGTTTTTAAACTCTTAAGTTAAGTCATAAAAATCCAGATCTCAGCTTTGAATGCTAACAAAATAACGTAGAATCCTTTTGAATCCGGCCGTTAAACCCAAGTCAACACAATAATATACCAACAACAGTAGATTTAGGGACAAAAACACAAATAATTTCACTTTTGATAATAAAACGCTTGTATGCTATTAAAAATTCATGAGGGCGAGATTTCGCATGATGATAGCAACAATTATTATAGCAATTCATGCATGATTGAAAAGCGTTACGTTATTTGGTTAGAAAAAAGCAAGTTGAGGTAAAATAATCGTGTTAGCGCGTCACATCTAATTGCGTAAAACTCTTAGGAATATCTTAAGCTTTTATAAGTATCACATCACAAATCTGATTAAAGTTCGTGACCAGAATATGGAGAATAAGCTATAATGTTTCATCGGTATACGATCAATATTTATAAGAAAGTTAAGTTGAAATTTAAGTTTTCTTAAGCATGAATATGCTTGGTTGTTCGCGACATGATTTATAGCTGACAAAATCGAGTCTTCAAGACAATTTTCAATTGCCAATAATATCGATACGCTTTTTACTCTTGCACTTTATGACAGAAATTAAACGTTAGCTGAATTCGAAGTATTTGATGTTTGAAACCAATTTGTATGTACAGATTCACAGCTAAGATATTCGCAGTTTTGCTACAGCCTCAGTTTAATAGTTTTATTTAACTGCAACTGGTAGAACGTTTATATGGCCGTCGAATCCTTCTACGCGGTGATGAAACCGCGACCAAAACTGAAAAAGTGCACTAATAAATATGACGAAAGTCAAAGACCACATAAAATTATAATGAAATCCTGTAAGAATACATATATAAATTCGTTGGTTGGCGTGGTTGCTATTATCTCATTGACTGTTGTATGTACAAGTCGATAGTATTCTCACGATTATTCAGCAAATTGCTAGAACGACAATACTTTGCTATTGAGTTTTGCATTTTTCCCGATTGCCAGATATCCAGTGCCCGAGCAGTATGCCCGTGCTTCGTTATTAGCTTCTCAGATGCTTTTTTGTTTACATTTGTTACGTTCATTTTCAACAGTAGTTACAAATTTGTCAACAAAAGCGCTTCTGCATATAATTATCTGATATAAAATAAACTCATTCACTGCTATAATAGGTACAACAAAAAATGTGATGGTTTTATGGCATTGCTATGACTATGCCCAAGTAGCTTTGTGTATGCTACAGAAATTTATCGAAGTCCTCTCAGTAAATTATGGTACAAAAATTTTATTCTGTACCTCAAAAATTGACAAAAGTACTAGCTACGTATGCGTGCTGTCAGGAATAAGAGGGTTGTTCTGCACCTGTAACTGGCAGTACTCAAATGAAAATGTCGCTACATTATCGCAAGAGCACAGTTTAATCACTATGGCTAAGTTTTGTTCACACGAGTTACCATTTGCTTGACTGTTTAGCAAATAACGGCTAACACTTAGTTTTAGACAATATTGAATAAGAAATAACATGACACAGAGATGAATATAGCAATTTTAATCTCATACAAATACACGTTTGTTTAATTTATCACCGTTGGGTTTACACAGCAAGTGTTTATAATGCAATATAACAGAGAAAAGCTGACATTTTTAAAGATCACACAATACTGAATAATGTTGAATGAGCTAAATTTAGGTCAAAAATGCCGGTAGCGATTCTGTATCTATACATATATATGTTAGCTAATCTATCGCCATTCGGTTCACTCACACTCAAAATTTAATTATAGCCTGAACATTTAGCAATATTAAGGCACTTTTAAGTATAACTGATACTACGCTAATTTATTATTCAACATAATTATGCTAAATGAGGACGCAAAATATTTAACTAAATCAAACTTAAATTTTAAGAGAATTATGCTTAAAAACTTAATTTTAGCATAATTTTGATAAATATGAAGTATCTTCTATAGCTTTATTTTTGATACTTAAGTTATTTAGCATAATTTTGCTTAAATCTTTAGTTAGCACTAAAACATTATATTAAGTACCAAATTTTGCTAAAACCATACAATAAGCATAATTGTGGTCAAAATTAAGCATAATTACATTATACCTATAAGGCAATGCTAAATTATTAACCATAGGCATCTCTGCAGTAAGAATTAAAACTATTCAATTACAGGAAAAAACTGACTGCTTATAACTTTAACGTTCAAATAATATTGAATCGACGTTGTATGCGCTAAATTTAGGCCAGAAATAACCTTTTCAATTTTATACTCAGACAATATAATATCGTTATACAGTTGTTATAATATATATAGGCTCAATATATGTCAAGTTGCTCTTGTCTGAAAGTGCAACTGAATATACGTACATCCTTTGTTCGAAACAAGTATCTCTTTCGGAGAAGTATATCACAACAATATAAAGATTAAGGCAAGAATTAGCCACTCTGTTATCGACTATAACGCTTTAATAAACGCATGTAAAACCCGTCTGCTTTGTTTAAATGCAGCATCGAGAAGGGCCGTTAGTTCTCCCTCAACCGCAAACAAACGGAAAACCAAAGACATCCAACTGAAGATTTCAAGGATCGCTGGAAGTCATAATATCAACTATAAACGTAAATGATACAGAAAATTTCAAAAAATTTTCTCTACAAACGTAAAATTTTATATATCATTCCAGCCGCATTGCCGAGCTGAGTCGAATGGGGTTTAATCAGCTGAATTGGTTCACGGCTTAGAAAATATGTTGGTTTTAACAGGATTTGAACTCAGCTCGCCATTTGGAACGCCAACACGATTTGAAACCGAAAATCTAAAAAAATGCCATTTATGTGGCCGAAATGTACATTTCTGAACCGGATCGTAGAGTTAGTCAGTTGGCACCAAAACTATCGTATCTTCAAAATTATCCAATGTCGGTCTGGGGAAGGGGGGCGAAATGAAAAGATCATTAGTTTGCTGAATTTCGACATATAATGAGAATTAACAGCACTTTCCGGAAATAGGACTTTAAGTGATAAATCGTTCACCTTAACTATTGACATTTAATAAAAAACTTACCGAAAAGAACAGATCAGGCAACGGTTTTGCACCGGTCGGCACACGCTCGTGTATCCAAGCAAGTGCAACATCGTTAGCTATCCATGCGAATGCCAGCAATCCCAATGCGACAAATGTTCGTTTGCGATCAGTTGGTAATTTTGGTAGTAAATAATTACTATTGGTATCGTATGGTGTTTTAGTGCTACTAAATCCATTGCCAATCAGCAATGATACGTCACCGTTTGCGACACGACCATTCGCAGTTGTACTCATATTAAACTGTGGTCAATAGTTTGGATAATCAATATTTTATCAACAAAATATTTTGTGTTATATATTATATATTTGTTATGTATATATAATAGAATAGAATTATATTTTATTTATAACAATAAATGTATATTTTAAAATCTTTATGAATCACTATAATATTATATTTAAATTAAAAGCTCGTGCGTTGTATTAAATGTTTACATTATATAGAAATTTTATGTTCAAATGATCTGCTAAACAAAACATCTAAAATAGATAATATCCTAAATGAAGGTGATTCAATAGATCAATAAAAATCAAAATCGATCTACGCTTATTGCCACATCGCAACTTGGTATTCATGCAATAATTTTGGCCCGCGGCGAGCCAAACTCGGTTCTGAACGGGCTGTGCAGGACCGGACCGAAAAACCTTTTCGGTTTGTTCTAGAATGTATATATATTAGAATTTGTTTAATCTTATCAAGCTCAGACTTTGCTACGCAATACGAGCCTAGCCACTACAATAGTATATACATGTCGTTCGGAATATGAATTGGAGCTAAGTTTACGTTACAGCTGGTTCATTCGAAAACATTCCATAAAGTATACGGAAATATCCGACGAGTCGGTTGGATCTCTACTAAGACCTGACCAGTCGCTCCTTTTTCTGTATGGGGAACGTGTGGCCGGTACCCCTTTGTTCGCTGTATGGGGCGCGTTTTTTGCACTGTAGGTAGAAGCGAAGTTTTTCAATTTGAGACAGCCGCTGGTGTGATTTGTTTGTTGTCGGTCCGGCTGTGAGTGTTCTCACGCTGAACACGCAGAAGGCGCAAAATTATTTAAGGGCAGCCAGTGAAACACTTTAGGAAAATATTTGGGGACGGCGCAAGTATACTGACCCTCTAGAATTTTCATTCCGCTGCCGCCCCCTTGTATCGATGGCCCCTGGCTCTGATCATAGTTTAGTTGCCGATAACACAAAACCAGAATCGTACAAGGTGACGCCAGGGGTACAGGTGAGAACAGGCTGAAATTTTTGGGTCCGGCCTGGCCCGTTCGCATCGAGTTTAGGTGAGCTCAGTATAAAAGATACAAACGATGTAAGGATAAAACGCATATATGAATTGTGCTCGACAAGAAATTTTTAAAACTAACCCAAGATTATTGAACCGTGCACCAATCATTTGGTCTTAGCCTGCGGTAAGAACGCACCGAAAATTTTAGGCCCAAGTTGACCCGCCGAAATTCCAGGTCGGTCCGAACCGAATCCACGATATTTCGGCCCGGCCCGGCCATTTCATAATCAGGTGTCGGCCCGCCCGGCCAGCGGGCTGAAATTCTCGCCTCTAGCCAGGAGTAAACTTTGATGGAGGAAACAAAAAACTATCACAGGGACCGATGAAAAAACATTACAAACATATCCCATAATTGGTTTTAACCCAATTGCATTCAGTTTCAGGAGGAAGAGAGTGCGTGCTGGTGCGTTACACCAGATTAACAATATTATATATATAATATTTCATAGTCTTCGGACGTTAAACACACGCGTTGAAACGTCTACGAATACACGCAATCCTCAGCCGAACAAAGCCACGTCTCATAGTCTGACCAAAGGCTACCGGCTCAGCCAGCAATTCAAACAATCCCTAACGCAACAAGGATCGCGCTGCTTGTCAAACGCTAACAATAATGCGCTCCAAACAACCTTGATTACCGCTGAATTATGCGTCGAATCCAATGACGAAGGCGGCAACGATTGTTTCGAAAGCGACCTATGCGGAGGATGGATTTATTTCTCCTGCATCGGCATCAACAAAAACGATGCTCCTTTCTCCGAAATAACGCACGTCCTTATAGTATGTACCAAGTCTGCTGACTTCGGTCGGAATCATCGCGCACGTCTGACATCACAGTAACAAGAGCCTAGTCATAATGAAAATCCCAGAGATTCCGAATGCCTCGGAAAAATCGAAGCTCAAATTTCATCTATATCAACAGCCATAGACAAACTGGCAACAACAGCTACCGAATCATCCGCCTCTATTGACAGCCTAAAACAATCTGCTCAAATTGCAGCATCAAATAATAACCCCGGAGGATCCAACAATGAGTTCGCCGCAACAGACGTGCAGAATAGCTGGGCACATATTGCATAAAAACGTAGGACCTTCTGGTCGTGTTATATACTCCCCATCAACGCTGGATGACGAAGATGCCCGCAGACGAAGATATTTAATAATCAAGGACTGCCTGAAAAAGGACAAGATTTGATGGATGCTAGCAATGTTTGCAAAAAAATTGGATGCGTCAATTTAGATCCAATAAGTATTCCGAATGGGTGTTTATGATCAACCAGGCAGCCAAACTAGAAATCGAGGTCCTCGACTGTTAATGCGTGGCCAAACTTAAGGTGACCCCGCCAGCCATCTTATTCTGTCATTACCGATATCGAGTCGCAAACCCTTGTAATGGAAAACAGGCTTAATTTCATTCTGTTTTTCGCTAACCGAAAATTTGCAAAATCAAATTCAAGTGCCAGAAATTACACCTTGTGTTCGAACAGAGTTTCGGCGATTTCAGTTTGCAGAAATTCTGCTCCCTAATTATTTGAATTATATAGTGTTCGCGAACGAATTTAATGCAAAAGTGACATCACAATCAAATCGACCAATTTTCGTTCTCAAAAATTTGGGTAACTTTACTTAAATTTTCGTGAACACAAAATAGTTAGATTTCAATCGCGAGCGATGTGTTCGCGAACAGATTTACGCCGAATTTCAACTGATCAAAAAGTGTTCCGTAACAAATTTTATCCAAAATACAGAATAGTGTGGTTGGCGGGATCACCTTAAGTTTACTCGCGCATAAAGGTGCGGCTCTCATCATCTGGTGTTGCCCGGTCACTTCTTCAGAACGCACGAAAACCGAAATCGATAACAGGCATGTAACATATATTCATGCGCCGATCTATGTCAGATACCGAGATACACAAAACAGAACACGTTATGCAGTTGTGAAAGAAAAGTTAGTCGCGTTCAAAAACTGCGTACGAAATGAAGCAGTCAGCCTTACCGGGGCAGGCATGCCTCGTTAGCTTATGAATTTGTACAAACTGATGGAAAACTATCGCGGCAGGTATACTTCGAAGCGGGGTAGAAACATGCCAACTCAAAACTATGCCAAATGTAAATATTTTAACACGCGAAGTCTCTGCAAGAAATTAACGGAGCTGGACACTTTACTTGAATCAGAATGTTTTACAATAATCTGTATCTGAGACATGGTTACACGAAAATGTACCAGATGGAATATTATGTAATTCAACACATGTGGTATGTAGAAGGTATAGGTCATCGCGAGGAGGAGGAATCACCGTCTTTCTATCAGAACAGTTAAATTTTAGCCAGGTGTTAAACTACAACACTAAATTTAATAGAGTGGAAGTAGCTGTCGTTGATGTTTTATGTTCAACTAAGATACGATTAGCGTGCGTCTATCGACCGCCGGACTCCTCACATGAGCAAAACGACTTGAATATGCAACTTTGTATCACACATATCTGATGTGCCATGGCCAGTGATAATTACAGGAGACTTCAATCTATCCCTTATTGATTGGGACAAAAATATAATCCCCAGACAATCCATGGACAGTTTTATGAAACAATACAAAAGTGTAGCCTGCAACAATTAATAACGTTCCCAACTCGAGGAACCAGAACACTCGACCTACTTTTTACGAATTCTCCAGAACTAGTGGCATGCGTCGTTGAACAATCGGAATTTGTTGGCAACTCGAACCATTTTTCGACTAATTTTACAATTTCAACAATGGCGATTTTGCAGGTCTCAAGCATTTTCTATCAGCCATTAATTAGTATATTCTATTGTTTTCACTTTATTATATCAACGATAAATGGCTGGCCTTTTATGGTATATGCATGTGAGTTATTTATACCAAAGAAAGTGGTGAGATTATCACGCTCATGGAAAACTTACCCGAATTTCCTTAAAAAGCTTCTTCGTGAGAAGCAAATACAGTGGAAAATGGATAAACATACGGGCATTTTTTCAGAATATAATAATGTAGCTAGGAAATGTTACGTGGCCGTTAAGAAATTAAAACAAAACAGGAAAACGTATATTAGAATCAAGCAACAAAATGTTACTCTATAGCTATGTAAAAAATAAGTGTTCTACTATGAGTAACATCGGTGCGCTCAGAGCATCAGATGGTGAAATCGTCTCAGATGACGCGAGAAAATCCGAAATTTTATTTGCAAGGATATACACACGCTGCAACAATATAATCCCAGCGTCCAATTCAAATACAACAGGTATAAGTCTCTCTTAAATACCATTCACACCGTATGAGGTACAGCTGGCGTTAGCGCCGCTAGGTCCAAAGAGAAGCCATTCTCCAGACACTTTCACACATTTTTTCTGCGTGAACTTAGGGATGCAATTAGCATTCAAATTTCCCACATTTTCGAACAATCTTCTATTACTGGCACTCTGCCCGATACCTGGCGTTGCGCAGACGTTATCGGTATTTGCAAAAAAGAGGACCATTGCGACCCACTGAACTACCGCCCTGTGTATCTTGTATCCAGTTGATGCAAAATTATGGAGCGCATAATTAACAAACACCTGTTGAACTATGCTCGGACTGGAAACATCCTTTCCGGACATCAGCACGGGTTTGTTGCTACAAGATCTACAACCATTCAGCTAATAGAATGTATACATGATTGGGCAAGCGATGTGTATAACGGCCTTTCAGTGGATGTCGCTTATATCGATTTTGCGAAGCCGTTCGACACAGTTTCTTACTCAAAGTTGATATACAAAATATCATGTCTTGGGTTTTCCGGACCCTAATTAAAATGGATTAAAAGCTTTCTATCGGACCGAAAGTTCCGATTTAAATGAAAGGATTCTCATTCTAGTTATTATCCCGTACTCTCGGGTATACCACAAAGAAGTATTCTTGGTCCCACGTTGTTTCTCTTATATATTGTTGACTTAATAAATTGTATAAAATCATGTCGTTCTGTTAAAGTTAAATTATTTGCCGATGATGTGAAACTGTATGTAACGTTACCAACAAAAAGCAACGACACAGGAAAATTTCTGCTGCAGACCGCGCTAGCCATTTCAGAATGGGCTAACAGATGGCAGCTTACAATCTCTACCCCAAAATGTCAAATACTGCATATTGGTAAGAAAAATCCTTGTTTCACGTATACGTTGTATGGAAATTCAATGCCAGACACTGAGTCCTGCCTGGACTTGGGCATTACGATCATTAAGACTTTAAATTTACAACGTACTGCAGAAAAATAACAAGCAAATGTTACTGCATTGCCAACATGGTGTTTCGCTGCTTTCCCTGTTGCAACATTGAAACACTACAGTTCACTTACATAACCTATGTCCGACCAATCCTGGAATGTGCATCTTCTGTGTGGTCCCCAGTTCATATTGGTGATATAGACACAGTTGAGCAAGTTCAACGCTACTTTACAAACGTATATTCGCTCGCAAAGGCCCCCAATATGCGCCGTACAACGAGCAGTTACAGTTTTTAAAACTGGAGCCACTGGAACTAAGAAGGTTACACTTCGATATCGTCACTGTTTTTGTTATGGATTTGCTTCGCCAGAACATTTTGGAATTACATTTGATCCTGTTCTGGAAGCTCCTATGATGTACGAGGACATCCTCGCACGTGGAGTGACGGCATCTCGATCCTTCTAGAGTGTTCTACGAATTTCGAAGACTGATGTCATGATTATTCTTGAAGATTCTTTGATTATATTTAAAGACGGTTGCTTACCACAACTTGAGTTACTGTTTAGTTACTGCTGAAGTACTGTTTCATTACTGTTCAGTTTACTGTTTCTTATTGTCTCGACTCAACGTTAATTTTACTGTCTTGTTTACTACGTTTTGTTCACTTACTTCTGTTGGCTTTCACTATACGTTTGCTTTCTACAACTCAACGTGGATCTACGCCTCTGAGAATACAACAGTAGAAACTACTACGCTGTATTGATACAGCTAGGACGCGTGGCCACGTGCTGAAGCTACGCAAGCGTAAAGTCAAAACAAACGTTTTGAGCCACATCTTTCCTAGTTGTATTATAAATATATGGAACAACTTACCCACACAAGTTGACAATAAAAACTTCGTTACAGCTTTAAACTCGAAAACTTTTATATCACTGCTCGCTCAAGCTGACCTCCAACAATATTTGAAATACGAAAAAAATATATAGCAAATGCAAACGAAGGTACTACCCCAACAGAGTATCACAGGTATACTTCTTGATTTATATTCTATTAAATAACTGATAAACATATGCATGACACCCAAACAAGCTCAAAAAAGTCGCGTGTTTTTTGTAACATCACAAACTACTATAGGCAGATGTAAGAGGCAAGGTTTCCCTCGCCCTTCTGCCATAATAATTATTCATTTCCTTCTTTAAAATTTATCATACCATAAAAATATATGGCAGCGCTCTGCGAATGCTAGTAGGCATGCTGTGCGGACGACGTTTAATGATTACTCATTCTTTAGTCATATGAACGTGTTTCAGAAGCAGAACACTGCAGTAAATGTAAAGTTTCGTATGTACCATAGGAACTGAATAAAATTTGTATTGTATTGTATATCCAAAAAGCTACCTGCCTGCATTAATAATATTGCCAACACATGTTTGAAACTGCCTGCTATAACAATGCATTCATTTAATGGATGAAACTGTTATATATTTTTACATTTGCTAGAAAATCTAGATTTTTATACAATCCACTGCTGTGCCCTGGCATGGGTAAAAATACCTACGAGCCAACAACGTAGGTGCTCAAATTTGAAACAGTGGTTACTTGGTTGGGGGATAGATAGAGTAAGAACAAACTGCAATTCTTTCATATTCGAACGTAACGCATCAAGTTAATACCTGACAAAGCATCTATATTGTCCAAACACCAGGGGCAAAAAAGTCGAAAAACATTTGTCCACAACTCACTGCATGGAGTATGGATCCAAACCTTGAATTTTTAACACAAATAAACTGGCGTCGCTTTGTCTGTATCTGAAGCATATATATTAATTATTCATAGCATATTTACTTAGTGTTATCGAAGCTACATTACGGTAACTACACGTTAATGTATTTTATGTAGTTACAGATTATTTTATTTCATCATCTTAACTCGAGAGACACAAAAAATATAAAAACATGAACTTGTAAGGTAAACTATAGATTTATAATTTGTGGGTCTCGTGAGCTCTAAAGAAACTGTCAGGGTTCGCGGACACACACCTACTTGCGTTAGAGAGGCGTTCAATTCTCGGAAGTACCCTCATTTGGGTAACAGAAAAAAACTTGAAAAGAGTAATCATCTAATATGCCTACAGACAGGGGCGCACTACGCTATTCAGAACTGAATGGTGTGCACGAAAAAGTGAGTGGATGCTAGGGAAAAACTGTGGGGGCCCGCCGAAATGGGGACTGCCTTGCCTGTGCCCCGCCTCCGAATAGTATCATAAGAACAACATGGAATACCGTAGGCATCAATATCAACAGTAAAGTAAGCAAATGCAATTTTAAAAATCAAACAAAGAATCGACTGGTTGACAATAAGAAACCGAACAGAAACATATTTACCATATTCCAATTAAGACAATCCTTCCGAAAATTTTATACTTTCAAAATGTTCCATTTTTAAATACAGCCTTGGTGCCGAAAATATTCGAAAAATGCAAATTTTGTATGATCACACAACAAATATAAGCAGGCTTTATACGCGTAGTGTGTAGCCCGCGAGAGTCCTAACTTAAGCTGGAATGTGCAATTTGGCAAACAGCGCTAATGTGGCCCTAATACTTAAGCACCAAAGGGCTACACTCAACACAAATTTTAAAATTATATATTGTTTTATACCCTCATAAAGTTATAATTTCAAGCATCTACGAAATTCATATAACCAGAAATGATCGAGAGGATGAGGTCCGTAACTTTTTAACGGGTCGGCAATTGTAGTCAAATTTGATATTGCTGATCTACAGCGCGCCCTATCACATTTGGCGTCAAAATCCGCATATGCCCAAACCATTTCTCTGTCTAGAGTAACACGATTTCTCCAGCTCTTAAAAATTTAATTTTACTATGCCGCGAACCTTCTAATCTCAAAACTAGTGCGATTTCGAGGCAATTACACATATTACACACGATTCACATGTAATGAAGAAAACAAACAATTACACACATTTTCATCACATATGCAAAATTACACATAAATCATGCCATCGTAAACACATGAAATGCATGTGTGAGGTATACAAATTGCACAACACACAAATACATGATAAACAGATGCCGCAAGGCCTACATTTTCACCACGGAATCGTTCCCACAGTATTTCATAACGTATAGCGGTTATAGGCGCGAAATAAGGCAATATCAAATCAGGTAAAACAAATTCTATCATGTAAAGTGAATTTAAGGGCTTCGGCCCGTCGTGATTGGAGTTCACGACTTAATACGTCCCTCAGCTTCACACGAGGGAACTTGTTTTATCAAGCATTACATCGTTACATTTAAATGTAGTGCGCGTGAGTCCCAACTAAGATCGAGTATTGCAAGAATTTCAGAGAATGCAGTTTGGCAAAATCGAATCACAGTTCAAGAAATGGGTTTTAGGTTCTTATGGGTTCTGATTGAAGTTTTGATTTTACCATAAAGTTTATTACACCAACTATAGATATACACATACGTATACATAAGTAAACATTGAAACACACTTACATTAAATGTGGGTCACACAGGAAATGTAGAAAATTACACCGATTGTATGATCACGTAAAGTTACGACTCTTGATTCACCGATTCTACGAGCAAACTGGGGCCCTAAACTCACGATGCAACTCTTTAAATAATTTTTTGAAACCCTAATTCTAGGAATCCAGTTAAACCTAGATCTCAAATCTCCGTAACCCGTTAAATTTTAATAAAGTTGCTGCAAACCGGGTTACGAATTCTTAGAAATGTTAAACTCACTCTCGAATATAAATTTTAATTTATGAATTACAGCACACTTTTCAATGAAATTCTCGGAATCCTTAACTCATAACAATTTTTCAGACTTTACAGAAAATTCAGCCCAATACATGTACATTTGCGCTAATGTAGCCCTTGTACTTAGGCACCCAAAGGCTACACTCAAATTCGATATGTAAAACACACTGTAGCTCTAATACACAAATTTTAAAATTTTATATTGTTTTACACTCTCCTACAGTTATAGTTTCAAGAATCTATGAACTTCTTATTGTCAGAGACGACTGAGGGGATGAAGTCCATAACTCCTTAACGAGAGGGCCATTTGTAGCCAAATTGTGCCCGTGGCATTTGGCGTCAAAACCGCATATGCAAAACCACCCCTGTACATTTTAACACGATTTCTCCAGCTCTTAAAAATTTTATTTTACTATGCTGGGAACCTTCTAATCTCAAAACTAGTGCGATTTCGAAGCAATTACACATATTACTCACGATTCACATGTAATGAACAAAACAAACAATTACACAAATTTTCATCACATATGCAAAATTACACATAAATCATGCCATTGTAAACATATGAAATGCATGTGTGAGGTAAACAAATTACACAACACACAAATACATGCTAAACAGATGCCACGAGGCCTGCATTTTCCCCGCGGAATGGTTCCCTCCCACAGTATTTGATAACGTATAACGCTTATATGTGCGAAATAAGGCAATATCAAATCAGGTAAAACAAATTCTCTCATGTAAAGTGAAGTTAAGGGCTACGGTCCGTTGCGTTTGGGGTTCACGAGTTAATACGTCCCCAGCTTCACACGAGGGAACTTGTTTTGCAAAGCAATACATCGTTACAAGTGTTCAAGTTAATAAATCAATGTATATACATTGTCCAACAGGAGCCGAGCCAGTGTATCGTGCTAATTCATGCAAATTTTGTTTATATACTAGATTATTTCATACAACATCATCAGTAAACTGTGTATCTAAACCATGTCAAGTCAAACAATATGTATCGATTTTCATAAGACAAGCGAAAGGTAAATATTTGTACACCAAGAATGTATATTATTTATTCCTAATTGGCGTGTTTTTTTGCATCTGAACAAGCTTAGAACTTCGGCTGTCTGTCGTGACGATTTCTGCAAAGCAATTACAAAAATCAATGTAAACAATGGTAATGATGGCAAACAGGTGAGTGTGAAAAAGTTACATAATGAATCCGTCGGGTAGGTTTCACGAAGTCTACTTAATAAGTTATGAGCATTATCACTTCCTAAAATCACACAGCAAACAGCGAACCTTTTGTTACGATATTTAAGTCTCCATATAGTATTGATATCATATTATAAGACTAATTGTACACATCAAAAGATAAATTAATTTTAATGTACCGGAATTATTTTGAGCTGTGTTGAGCACATTAGGGTAAAAACATTAATTTTGTTTAATGATACTGGTCTCTGTCCTCCATTAAAAAGTGAAACCAGGAAGAAATCAAATACTGTATGCATATGCTATCTAATAACAATCAGATGCTGCGCTGAGACAGTTGTGTTGGTAGCATTAATTTAATTTTATTACATTAATTAATACTTTAACAGTCACAGCCCACAAACACAGGTGCAGCTCACACAGTCAACTGTTGCGTTAACAGGGTTTGTCGCATGATGTCTGCAATTTCGTTGTTAGTCATTCGGTTTGTGAAATTTCTAAAGGAACCGACCAACGAACAGGCTCAGGCTTTGCGTACACCACTCTCACTAGCACAACCCAGCATTAATGATGTAACTCTGTGGTTTTGAGGTCTATCATTAAATATTAGTTTATTAATAAACATAAATTTTTTACATATGACAATATGGTACTGGACGGTACAGAATCCTTGCATGTTGGTCTTGCGCGCTTATGTATACACCAAAAGGTTCCCGCAGTAGGTTTATTCACTCGCTATATAGTAGTAAACATGCAGAGTACAGCTGTTTGTCGACCCACGGCCGGGAGAATCTAGAGCTGGCCTGCCGACGGCTGGTCGCTTAACGGCCGGCTTTAATCGCGGCTATACAACAGTACTCGTAACATCGTATGTACATAAAAAATTAGACTCCCAACTGACCAGCTATCTTGTCGAGCGTAGTAATAAGAGGAAAATTTACCCATATTTGGCCCAAAATTTTACCTCTTGACAAAACCCATGGGTAAAATATTTTTATACAATATGACTAGTTCGTTTATAGAATTTGTTTTCGGGATCTATCGCAGCATGGTTTCAATATCTGAAATATTACTTGAAGAAAGTTTCAATTTGTAGAACTAAAACGAGCCCTATGTATCTATTTCCATTTTAAGTTAAAACTTAGTCTTGTCATGCTGAATTATGTTTTGTATAATAATGAAGAAAATTTTGCCCCGTCAGTCCTAGACTGTTTGGCTAATGTCAGTACTCTAGCCACTAAGCCATTTTAGAACTGTTTCTCGGTTCCATAAAAACACCGTAAAGTAAACGAAAAGATATACTACACGACAAAATAACTTAACATAAAGCATCGCAATGAAAACTGGACCCTGTGGATGCATTATGCATATAAGAATAAGTCCATCGATTGGTTAAATTGTAACTAACCCCTGATGCTTGAAGTATTTCCGTATTTCGTAGACAAACCGTTTGCCGTGCCGTTGAATTAAACCCTGATCCTTTGGCTGTTAGGATCATATCATTAAGCCATATCATAGCTGTTGTTCGCGGTAATCAAAATGTCTCTTAATTCAAACGTGCAACAACACACGTACAAAACACAACAAACTCACTTAACGTAACGTCTTACAATGTATACACAATGCGTCCAGTATGAGCCATAGTGCATTAAAGGGATAAATGATTATATGAATACAGTGTTTCCAGTTCCAAGTAAGACCGATTGAGATTAGTTTTAAAATTATTTAGTTTCAAAATAAATAAATTTAAAATTTAATTTAAATGAACGAAAATATAAAGACTATATAAAAAGATAAATGTTCTAATAACTAAACTTAAATATTTATATAGATTTAGTCTTTTTGTGTTTATAACTTTGGATTTTATGACTACGAAATGTCAAACTTCTCATCGATTCATCTCAAGCTAATCTCTTTCAATACATGATATTTGAAAATTCATCGCTGTATTCATTTTACATAATACCACCCAGTGACACTGTCTCTAGGTAAAATACTGTAGTATTGAGAGATGACATACACATATACACTAACTTTTGATATTGGACTGCATTCCCACCCACCTAAAAATCTTTCTCGTGTTATGATATATACGATAAAAGTTTTCGTGCCGATGTCAAAACATGATACATTCAGAGAACCTTTCCTACAGTGCTTCCAACCTGAACCTAAACCCGATTCTAACATTCAGAGGATCTTTCCTACATTGCTTCCAACCTGAGCCTAAACCCGATTCTAACATTCAGAAGATATTGCTACATTGCTTCCAACTTGAGCCTAAACCCGATTCCAACACAACTTTAATCGGAACTGAGAAACCATCATGTAAAAGTGTAAAAATGATGGTCTTTTCGTTTTCGTAGGCACTGCCGATTGCCCGATCACATATGTAATTCAAAATGACCATATGAACCGATTCTATCTCTGACATGTACGCATTAATTATTTGCTCCATATTGACTGGTGTCATTCTTTCTAAATCAATCCACTTAAAATCAAAGTTTATTAACCAAACCCATACTGGTAGCACGACCGTCCTCGTAAAACGTGTGCTGTCATTCTAAGCCGTTATACTCTGTAAACGGAATAAAGAAAGAATGCAAATATCAAATATCCAACTTCCATACAATTTCAGACAACAAACATACAAACAAAATCGTTTATTCTCCAAACGCCTACTAGTAACTGGTAATGTCAGCGTAACGAGGTCTGCATTGGGCGTTAAAGGCCGTCGTAGCAAGCTCGAAACTTAGTCAATGGCTTACCAACTACCAGTGTACTAGTTAACAAAAAATATATGTACAACTAACGATATATTTACAAAGTTATACGTGTAATGCAAAGGTTGTGGCCGTTTGACCGAGTGGTTAGAGCGCCTGCTTCATAATCGTGAAGTCAGGAGTTCGAATCCAGTGGCCGCGCTAATCTCCTTGGGCAAGGGAGTCAGCCACAATTGCTTCGCAGTACCTATGCGTTAAACAGGTACTAGACTTTGGTCTAGGCAGATAAAATGATGGGTGGTGTAAAGTGCGATCATCATGGCCAGCCTACACACAATGCTTCAGCATAATAACCCGGATAGTCACCTAGTGCCAATTGCATGTTTATCCGACTTATCCGACTAAAGCAAAGGTTAATAAACGGGTTTACAGCCAGAAAGGGATTTCCTCTTTTATATCTGTCTGACGAGATGGGAATGCAATTTATCGTTAAGGACAGAGACGTTGCAAGAGAGTATATATCACTTTTATTTCTATAGGTTTTTTAATTGCAAGAATTGGTTTAAATTAAGCATGTTGAAAGTTTTTGAAATCTTATAGTCATGTGCCTCGAGTAAGGGCTGAAAACCAACAAAACCGGGTTTTAACCCAATTGCATTCAGGAGGAACACTAAAGGTGAATGCGTTTCTGGTTTGTTACACCAGACAAATAAAATAGTACATAACAAATTATTGTCTAAGGACGTTAAATTGCTACTGTTGCTAAATTTCTGAAGATAGGCACTTCGACAATTGAAGCAACTGCATTCAGTCGCTATTTAATTTAAAATCAATTGAATTAATCATAACCATTAACAATCATTGTTACCAAAATTTTATCAATTAATCATAACCATTAACAATTATTGTTACCAAACTTTACTGGACCCAAAAATGTTCCCTGGCGACAAGCGACATTAACTGACAACTAACCGCAACGGTCTCAAAACAAAGTCAAACGCCCTAACAAACAAGACTGGGACGCCTCGCTACGCCATTTGCATCGAATGTCAAAATGACGGCGGTGGCAAATGCTTCGAGTGTGGTCTCTGTGGTGCTTGGCTAAACTACGCTTGCGTTCTTCGACCGGCTGATCTTAAACTAGTCCTAACCATCGCTTCGTATAACCGTCTGCTGGTTATCTGCTCACGGTGCGAACAAATTGCTGAACAGATGACAGCCAACAATCTTTCAGGTTCCGGCCACTCCGACCACAGCGAACGCCTCGAGCAACGATTCGATACGCTGCAAGAAAACCTGAACACAGCGATCACAACAGCTGTCGAACCGGCAATCGAGAAGATAACATCGGCGACAACGGACGCTGTCGTGGCAGCATCGACCGCGATTGGCACCTCGACCGACGAAACTGTTGCCGCCAGGTCCCCAAACTACGCTGACATTGCTCGACGCAACGCTGGTCCGCCACGTCGAATCATCCAAGCGCAACAAGCTGACGACGACAACCACCGTCGAGCGGTCGTTATTGCTGGTCTCCCAGAAAATGGTAACGACCTCAACGATGCAACATCTATAATTAATCCCTCGACCCGTCAGCGTCAATTTGTCAAGTATTTCGAATGGGTTTTCTGGACCCGCCGAACCGATCCAAGTTACCTACGAAGGCACGAAGGGGCCCCCGATTACTGAAGGTACAACTGCCATCGTCAACCGTCGCCAAATCTATATTGCAGCAAGCACCGAAACTAAAGAACAATTTGAGCCTTAATAACATTTGTATCAGACGCTCTATGTCGATAAATGAACGTACGAACATCGTATCGCTGCGTGAAGAAGCCAACCAACTCAACGATGCTGCTAAACATCAACAGCACAATCACGACCGCTATGCAGTTGTGAACGAAGAACTCGTAGTATTAAAGAATGTGAGCGGAATGCCGACGGGCGATTTGTACGTGGAAAACGCCACCAAATAGACTATACCATCACCAGTAACGGCAACAAAGTCACTGTTCAGGTAAACTAAGTAAGGGAGCAAAACAAAACGCTTACACCACTAACGAGCTTATAATATTTAAATGCTCGCAGTTTACTCAACAAGTAACATGACTCATGCGCCTTGATTGAAACTGAACAACATGACATAATTTCCGTTACAGAGACATGGTTAATTCCCGAAATTCCGGAGCCGTTATTGGTACCATCAGACTTTAATGTTGTCAGAAAAGATCGAGTCGGAAGGCGAGGACGTGGTGTTGCTATCTTTATATCTAAAAACGTTAAGCACGTTACACAACAGCGCGATTCTGATGAAAACATTGAAATAGTATGTGCTGATTTACTAATTCCATCAAAGCATCGCATTGTTTGCATTTATCGGCCACCCAGCTCGGGATATGTTTATTGTAATGAACTCGTTAAATGTATAAGAAATGCCTGCGATGTTAGTTGGCCTGTTACAATAGTTGGTGACTTCAACTTTCCGGAAATAGACTGGTTAAACGGTACATGTCCGAATAAGTGTGAAGATTTGCAATTCTTTGATGGGATCACTGAATGTGGTTTAACTCAACTCGTAGAGTTTCCGACTCGAGCCAATAAGTTTTTAGACTTAGTGTTCTCAACATCAGCACTGAATGTACCTAGTATTGAATGTGATGAACCTTTTGCTACTTCAGATCATTTCTCTATCACATTCAGCCTCACATATAAAGTAGATATTCCTATACATACAACAGTTAGATACGATTTTAGTAGGACAAATTTTGAAGCCATACGTGCATATCTTCGTAAAATAGTGTTGAATACTTATCTTCTAAGCTTGTTTACTGTTCAAGATAAATGGGACTATTTTAAACATGTTCTTAATATGTGCTGCGAATGGTACGTTCCAAAAAACAACCACCCTGTACAAAACGTAAGTATCCACGGCACCTAAAACAATTGCTATCTAAAAAGCACAAATCGTGGAAACGCGCTAAGATTACGCATGACTATGCAATCATCAATGATCTTAGTAAGAAATGCTCTAAAGCTCTACTTTCTTTTAGCATGAGTCGCGAACATATAATCCTTACCACAGGTGTCCCTAAGGAGCTGTTCAAATATGTCAATAGCCGCTGTTATACACAAGCTCGCATATCTAGCTTGAAAACTGATGAGGTAATATTATCACCGTAGATAAAGACAGGACCTACTGGCTAACACGTTTTGCAATGGTTTTGTTAATGATGACGGTTTGTCACCCCATTGTGTACCATGTCTAGGAATACCTAATTTATCGTGGATTTCTTTTACGCCGTTTTCAGTTAATAAGTCCCTACAAAGGTTGAAAACAAAAACCGTCATTCCCTTGATGGCTTTTCACAACTGTTTCTTCGTGAACTCAAAAACGAGATATGTGTACCTCTTGCTCACATGTTCGAACAATCGTTCATAACCGGCATATTGCCGGAAAATTGGAAATGTGCAGACGTCATAGTCGTGTATAAAAAGGGTTGTTCAGCAAACCCTCTAAATTACCGCCCTATCTCTCTTCTCCCTAACTGTGCCAAAGTCATGGAAACGATTATAAATGAAGTATTAGTTAAGCATCTGACTCATAATGGCCTTTTGTCTGAACACCAACATGGATTTGTTGCAAAGCGATCTACATGCACGCAACTACTGGAATGCACGCAAGAATGGGCGCTTTCTCTCGACTCTGGTAGCTCTATAGACGTTGTTTATATTGACTTTGCCAAAACATTCGATACGGTTTCTCATGAAAAACTCATTCATAAACTGGCATGCTTTGGTGTTACAGGGCATCTATCCTCCTGGATCCAATTGTACTTATCAAATTGAAAGAGCAAAGGTTAATAGCGCATTCTCTGTATACTATAAACAAAGTTCTGGAGTTTCACAGGGTAGTGTACTCGGCCCCACTTTATTTTTAATGTTTATCAATGATTTATTGTATGATATGTAAAATATTTGCTGACGATGTTAAACTTTATGTAAACATATGTCCCGGTATTGCCCAAATTGGTCACGATTTCTTACAGCTCTCTTTACAGAAATTCACTTGTGGGCCGCCAAGTGGCAACTCTCTATACCACTTCCAAAATGTAAGTCTTAAACTTGGGAAAACACAATCCCAGTTTCCAGTACCACATATACATGATACTAATTTAACAATGGTGGACCAGTGTAAAGATTTGGGACTTAATTTAAATAAAGACTTCAAACCCACAACTTATATCAACGCAATTACCTCAAAAGCATACAAACAATTAATATACTTTTTCGTTGCTTCTTAACAAACAATATCAAGGTACTATTAAAATCCTATATAGGCTATGTTAGGCCCATACTAGAATATGTCTCACCAGTTTCGTCTCCCAGCTATCATACAAATATAGATGCTATTGAACGAGTACAGCGCTATTTCACTCGTCGACTTTTTAATCGATTAAAATTGTACGATCGTTCGTACAAAGGTCGACTTCTAGAGCTAAAACTAGAACCCTTAGAACTTAGGCGCTTACGTAACCATCTGATCATGATGTTCAAATGCATAAATGGCGAAACCGATACATGCAAAAACCTTCTTACGCTATCAACTAACACCTCCATTAGAGGCCACTCTAGAAAGCTATTACTTCCGAAATTTCGTACAAATTATTTAATACACAGCTTTAGCTACAGAGCTATCCATGTATGGAACAATCTTCCTGAAATGGTTAAAAACGCACCTTTAATTCAAGCTCAAAATGCAAAATTATTTAAACAACTCCTATCGAAATTTGATCTTGACAATTTTCTCCAGTTAGACCGTAACCTTTAATTCAATTTAACGATTATTTCTCTTTTGTTCAGTTGTAAGCGGTTTTGCTCCCTTACTGGCGTAATTGTTTATTATACTTGATGTAGCTTTATCCTTCTTGTATAATAAACCCTTTTTGTTGTTTGTTGTTGTTGTTGTAACTTGTTCCATACATGAACTGTTCTAACTGCGAAGCTGTGTTTTAAAGAGTTAGAGCGAATCTTTGGCTTGAGCAGCTTTTGCCGATGGCCGCGCTTATTTGTGTTACAGGACATTACAAACAAGTTTTCGCAGCAATTAGTTTCATTGTTAAGACATTTAAATATCAGGATTAGGTCGCGTTTCAAACGCCACAGGCGGATTAGGTCGCGTTTCAAACCAGAGGTTCCAATCCAAAACACGCCAATCTTTCACTATGAGACATTTACATTACCTCAGTTGCTGTATCCTTTTAAACTTTCCGATTAGTAATTCTGTGCCATAAATGGTCAGACGATGACACTACGCCTAGCAACGCCGACAACACAGCGACTGAAACAAAAATATGAGAAAGAAATATCGACGTTTAACGAATATTTACCAAAATTTATTTGCATTTAATGTGAAGTATTTTAACACAAGTAAAGAAGTATTAAGTGTTTTATAGGAAAAATCAAATACATGTATCTATCATTATATCTGCAGTCGGCTGTTAAAAGCTCTTTTCTAGCGTAACAAACATAAATATGCAACAATTGAAGCACAGTACCATAATTAGTCAACTGCAAGAGCTGCCGAGCCTATTCCGCCTAGCCTATACTAATAGCACTAAAAGCATCTATCTATATATAGGTATTTCCTTTGTTGGTTAGTACATTATGTTTCAAATATCAGGCAACCGCAAAGTTTTATTATTAAGGATATTTAAGAGTCTAGCCGAGTATGGTTTGTTATCGTAAATTGCTGTACTCAGCCGCGCGGTTTAGGAAAAGTGGAAGCAAGCTGAGCTTGCAAATCTGGCTCCTTTTCGCTCATGCTCTAGCACCATCCCACAAACACAAGCACAAATCAAAGACATACTTCTAAACGAAAAACGAAAAAAAAACAAATTCACGTCCACTCCCACGAAACTATCGTCCCAAAAAATAATACATACGTTTAAATACGATTAAAGTTCTGACCTAATTTGAAATCAAAACATAAAAATTTAGATTTCCTGAGGGGGTTGAGGCCTCGGGGTTACCTCCACTAATAGTCAGACCTTCTCCACACATCAGCCATATATTCCCCCACCTACCGAGCCTGCTACCGAAGGCCTCGCGGAAAATTTTGGGGTAAAATTAAGGACAATTTGGAAAAAAGTGTACAGATCGGCAAAATTGGAAATCTTTCCCAAAAAACTGCAGACAATTGATAAAAATTGGGGATAAATTTGACAAAATTTTAAAAAAATGAGATTCTAAAAATTTCGCCATTTACCCCGTCTGCCTTACCCGCCATCGGTGACCCCCAACTCCCGCTAAGACCATCTACGCTCTCACCAGATCGGATAAACTGGATACCTGATAGAAAGATTAAATTTTGTAGAATTACCAACCAAATACGCGCAGTACATATATCACCGACAATTCGCAAACAACAAATTTTATCAATTGATGCAAGTCATGACCGCAAAAAGCTCGAAACTAGTCCAATCCAATGAACCAATATAGTCGCATGATCAGAGATAGATCCCAGCGGACAAAAAACCAGTAAACAGCGGTTTCAAATAAAAACAAAGCTACAAATTAAAATGACAGTGTGTCAGGTGTGTCGCGTTGGACCATTCTATTGACACGTTGCGCTCTGCGGTTCTGTAGCTGTCAGTTATAAAACGGTGAAGCAGAGTCGTCGTGTTCTATTCTGTAAGGGTTTTATACTCAAATGCAGTAGCATAGAAACCTGTTCAACCAATGGATTACTTTCGAAGACACCAGTCACTTGTTAACTGTGTCATGTGTCATTCTATTGACGTGTTTCACTCTGCAGTTATGCAGCTACTCTGAAACAAAATAGTGATCCATGCTAATGTGTGAACCATGAAGGGTTTATCGTACAAATAATCATAGAAACCTGTTTAAACAATAACTTGGTTTCCAATATTGGAGCAACACTTCCCGGACATAAATTTTTCATCTGTGACTGGAAATCAATCGAAAATGAGCAAAATGGCTCAAATTCAGATCATTAGCGCACCATAAATAGGACGTCATCTTCAGTTAATAAAAATTGTAAAATAATAAAACGTAGAATATTAGAAAAAATGCCTTGACAAGAGATTGGTCGAGGTCCGAATCCCTCTCCCCGTAACAATTTCTCGACTCGCCAGGGGATAAGATTTGATTCGACAATCATTGATTATCACCCACCGAGCAAGTAGTTTAGAGACACAGGAACATTTATAACATCAGACAAGTGATAGCGTGTTTCTGGATGCGACAACAGTTGATGAACGAGTGGGACACACGCCGGCAGGGCGCCTCAAGAGGGCAACGGCGTAGCCAGGGGGGTTGCGGGGGTCGCGGGACCCTTTTGGTTCAACTCCAAACAAGAATTTTTTGAATGATTCCAGTTGAAAATCATGTCGGAAATTGTCCTAAACTAGCGTCTCTCGCACTAGAAAACAATTACTTGCTCCCGTATTTTTGACCAAACTTCACATTTTTGTATAAAAATTCGCTATTTTGGCAACAGTTGCATTTTTTACTTGTTTACGGTGTACATAATGTACCAATTACCAATTCTTATTAGGAAATGCAATTTCATTGAAACTTTTTCCGCTCGTACAAGGTTGGCTCGTAGAAATGTGCATCACTGTATGACATACCCTCCTGTACCCCGCTTTCACATTTCTGAGCGCGACCCCCGAAACCCTTTTAGGTACCCACTGTGGGCCGCGACCCCACTCAAAATTCCTGGCTACGCCCTTGCAATAGGGGGTGCGGGCGGAGAAACGTGAAAAATTAACTGAAGGGATCATAACAAAATAAATGTAAACGACCGGCCCACTCTACTTTAGAAAAACTTGTACGCACCTGACGCCTGTAGTGGAAGACTACAGCTGTATCGTCGGGAAAACACGATAGCATGCAAACATGGTTGACCGATAATGACGTAGTACAATCCTGTTCTACCACCAGCTAAGTATGAAGGCACTACATGTCGAGGCTGTATGCTTAATCTTCGCGAATCTGCAGTAAAATTCCTTACTCTATCGCTGCCTGCCTTATTTAGCAATAAACAATAATTAACATCGACATTCTTGTTAAAAACCATAAGATGTTGACGACGAACAGTGCTGTAAAATAGTTTTCATCATAAAGATGTCATAATCTATCTTATTTGATAATACAATACATAGTTATGAATAGAAATGCATGTGCATAACAAAAAAACAAAAAATACAACATTAATCACCATAACAACAGCAAATAGTAGGACTGAAATTCTGCCTGGCTTTAACTTGCTATTATATTTTACACAGTAATTAGTTTGTATTGTAAACAGTGAAATGACGTGCAAGTAAACTATGTCCCAACATACATAAACGTCTTCCAACCATATCTTTCCATTTCGCCTGCACGTCAAACTTCTCATCAATTTACTATTGCTTCCCTACAATGTAGCCGTAGGGCGTAGCCAAAATGGTGCGCAAAGGGGTCGTACCCCTCTCCACATGAAGGTTAACCGAACTGCGCCCTGTGTAGTTGAGCTGTGCCCAATCTAAACCTCCCCCCTTGGATGAAAATTTCTATCTCCGCCCCTAATGAAGATACCGATAAAATGATTGTGATGACGGCGATGAAAAGTACTAAGCAAAACAGAAACTGTTAAAACTACTGATAAATATAAGTGCGCTGCGTTAGATATTATGTTGTGTGAATAACGCTATGTTATTTTACTTGAAGACTCCAAACTACTACGTTATATAATATATAAATAACAACAGGACTGAAATTCTCAGCTGTAAATAAATGATTTTATGCCGAAGACATAAATAAATAATGTATTGACTTATAATAATGCAGAAAACTCATTTTAAAGTACTTTCTCTTCCTTTGAATATGAACAAAAAACTTACAAATATATGTGTTTATGTTATAAATATATAAATAACATATAAATATATGTTTGTGTTATAAATTTCATACATAATTGGCGTTTCTCTTCCTGTCAATATGAACAAAATACAAATTCATATAAACTTATATATATGTTTGTGTTATAAATCGCATATTAATTTGTGTTTGTTGATCTATTATATTGGTATTTATATATCGTTTTTCATACTTTATAGAAATAATTTATAATACATTTATAAAATATACTTAAATTATTTACATATAACTTTGTATTTTTCTTTGAAAATGTATATATATTGCTAAATTTAATATTTAACACAAGTTTTGTTTATTTTTAATGTTACATTGACATGTTATATTACATCAATATATACAATATATGCTCATATAACATATTTATAATTTTTACTTTAAGTAGGGTGGGTGTTTTCGATGGTTAGCCTGGTTATATATGCTATCTGTACTTATGGGCAAGGGGTGCTTCGTCACCGTCGATGTGGGTCCGTAGTTTGGACCAGTAGAATACACTGTGGGGCGTATAACGATAGCTCAAGTTTAGGAATAGTGCGTCGTCGTTGTTTGCGCGATTCCAAATTACTAACAATGTTCATTAATCTATATCGCCGCGGGTTTCAAAATTTGCGTGTGACAAAGTTGTAGATAATGTTGTAGATAATTCCAAATTACTAACAATGTTCATTAATCTATATCGCCGCGGGTTTCAAAATTTGCGTGTGACAAAGTTGTAGATAATGTGCGACCATGTTCTAGATTTCCAAACCCGATTGATGCAAATTAATAGATTCCGTGGCTGGTAATTTTTCCGACTAATCTTATTATTAGACTCTGTACTGTGCCTTTATGGGAGCTGGAGTTCCCAAGGTTATATCCGCTGATGGCAAAAATGAGTCAAGTTTTAAAAATATACCCACCAAACTCCGCCACAATCCACAGTTCTAGAAAGAAAATCCAAATTAAACTAAAATATGTTTGCCCGTACTTATAAGTAATACATGAACCACCACATTCGTTGGAAAATGAAGAACTGTTAGTTATACCGCAGTTTAACGAAATTATTTTTAACGAAATAGAATCAAGAGCAATGCTGAGCAACACGATGAAATGTGTTACAGCTTATATGCGCTAATTTGCACCATATGCAAATTAGGCGTATGAAAATTAGAAACAACAACAACAACTTCTTGTTGTAAATATTATTGATCTAACACTCTGGGTTACCGAGGGAGGTAGATCGTCGGGGAGGGTGTGTAATTATTCATAATTTTGCTAAAATTCCCCCAATGTTTGCGAATTTGCGAAAAATATTTTCTAATCAGTCTATTTTTGCCGATTTTCATCCTATTGTTCCTTATTTGTGCTGGCGCGGTGGGGACGGGCTGGAGTGGGGTGCTGAGCCTCGAGGGGGACGGGGTACAATTTACTTGAGGGAAGTCCGACCCCTAGTGTAACCCCGTCCCATGGACCGAATTTCCCCAATGCTTGCCAATTCCTGTTAAATTTCTGATTTGCCCAATTATTACCAATTTACTAAGAGTCGGGTGGAATGGAGTGCCGTGCCTCGCGAGGAACAGCGGTGGA
This sequence comes from Trileptium ribeirensis, assembly GCA_030248225.1. NCBI lineage: Eukaryota > Metazoa > Nematoda > Enoplea > Enoplida > Thoracostomopsidae > Trileptium > Trileptium ribeirensis. The sequence goes on from JASANE010010113.1 coordinate 101,367, forward strand.
ATTGATTTAAGGGGTCCCACCCTTAGGGTAACCTCTCCATGGACACCTATTGTGCATATGTATTATCTATGATGAGTAATTCAGTTGTTTATGCATATGTCACCTAAATGCTAATGTTACAAATATAAATGTTTTAAGTATATAGTTCTTTTCGGTAAGTAAGTAAACAAAGGAAATAATTGCTATGGTTGCATTTACGATTTGGAGTTACGTGTACGACTATCAAGGAATTATAAATGGTTGAAAAGTGTAGCGTTTTCAAATTCAGTCTGATATAAACTTGTCCGAGTGGTAGCCGTCGAAAAAATAATATATGTTCAGAGTAGGAATTAAATTTAAAAAAAAATCACATTTAATGTATATATGTAAATGTATTTAGTATAATACAGATAATGCAATTTATACAGATATAAATATAGTTTATACATAATATATGATATTCACAATATTTATATTTTAATGCCTTCACCGCAATCAAAATCCTTTGCAAACCTTTCTAATGATTTTAATGTATTTAGTGTCGCCGACTGAATGAAGTCGTCTACCGATGCCGCAGGACGCTTGTAGAGTGCGAACTCATGCTTTAACATGCCAGAGTCGATTTCGTCCTCATACTGCTGAGGCAGCAAGTCGACATTCTTTTCGACTAAACACCGCTCAAGCCGCTCAAGTGTTTCCATATTGTCTTGGTTGAAGCGGTCACGGATATTTGACGCGATCGTGTCAACGAGCTCAAAGAAGAACTTGCGGTAATTTCCGGTGAGTCGGCGACATGGGGATCTCCTGCCGACTCTCCATACTCAACGCTCTTGGGGACGCGCTTCACTCGGGGAACCGAAGGCGGTGTAAGCTCGCGCTCGTCAGCCGTTCGCAGCACCATGCCCCAAATTTTGGAAAAGTATTCGTCGTTCCGGATCTGTTGTAAGTAATCAGTAACTGCCGCTGCAGCTTGTTTGGAAGATGCGACTGTCACGCTTGTTCCTTGCAGCTTCGTGGCCAAAAATTCAGTCTTTGAGAACACGATTTCGGAGATGACAATACCAAGGTAGGTGGTTGCTTTGCCAAGCTGGAGAAGCAGTCCAGCTGCTTTAGCGCCTGCGTCTGGACGAGAGTTGCCACTGGGTGTAAACATCCGCGACGATGGGAGGTCGTCTGGGGGTTAATTTTTGTGACTCAAAATTTTTTCTCTTTTTCAGTTTGTTTTCCAGAGTTTTCCAATTTTCCCTCGATTTGTGCTCATTACCCCCAATGTTTGTCTATTTTGTTACGATTTTTACTAATTTTTGCCAAACCTTTCTGCGCACGTTAGCGGCGTGGTGATGAGGCTCGGTCTACCAGGCAGGTAGGAAGGGATCGGTGCTCGGCCGAGGCGGGGCTCAGAGTGACAGGGAAATGATTCGCCTCTTCCCCTATGCTCATGTAAGCCAAAACGATGCATTTTTGCGAATTCAGTGCACAATACCGAACCGTAACCGTTTATGTATTAGTTTACAGAACTGGGCTCTAGCTATAGTATTAAACATTCTACACGGCATATAAAAATTGATTGCTTGTCGCAACGAGTCCATATCCTTAAGTTTAGCCCTCGATGAAAGCTCTGCGTTGACACGATGCTATTTCGTGTATATATATGCTTACTAAATTAAATGATTATAATTCATTTTGGTTATTAAATGCTTAAAGCGTTCACAGAATACAGTCACGGGATTTCGTGCCGCTCATTGGCCGAGCAGATACTAGCATGTCAGGTTAACACCCTCGACACTTAGACTCAAACACAAAATATGACCTACCTGTTTTGATGTGGGTTCTTCTTCTTGCGCTGATACCTTTTTGTAGCTGGTTTAAAAAATAATCACGAATATTTTTGGAAGACATAGTAATTTCTGTCCACGACAAGACTCAGTATACATGTAAATTTCTGAAATAAAAATATCGCGAAAGAAATACACAAACTTCGCCATAAATGTGGTGGGGACCTCACTGAAGAAGTCCCTCCCACTGCGAAAACTGGTGGGGACCGGTCCCCCCGTCCCCCCCGCGTGGTGCGCCCCTGAGTGTCGCTATAACTATAATACAAAATATACCATAATAAAATATGGTACATACAAGGCAACAACGTTACAATGTTTATTAATATAAAATCTTGGAACAAGGTTTGAACAATTTAATTTTATGTTCATTACGTGTTCCAAGATATTAGGCAGCATTGACATTAAAACGTATCTTGGAACACGTAATGAACATAAAATTAAATTTTTCAAACCTTGTTCCAAGATTTTTACATGAATAAACAAATGCATTTTACATGTTACATCGCAGCATTGTTGCCTTGTATAAATCCTTTACATGGTCGCGAGATACACTTCAGACTCAGGGTTAAATTGGTGTAAAAAAATAACGATAAAGCTTCAATACAAATAAGAATGTGGGCTCTAAGCTCAGCTCAGCTCTAGAGTCGAACCGAGCTTGTCACCATATCTGAACAGCCGAGCCAGAGCCCAAGATGCGTTTGGGAGATTGGACTCTAGTGTATCGGGAAAATCAGGGTTCTGGACATAAAATATCTCTTCTATAAAACAACAAATAGTTATTATAAGTGATGTTGGAACACAATAGTCTGCCAAAAGCAAGAGCAGCAGAGAATACATCGGCTCGGCTGTTAAACGACTATATAGTTTATTTGACGGTTTGCATATGTTTTCTCGAAATATTGGGGAGTCGCAGACTTTTATTGTTGGGAGCCTGAGAGTTAATTCTAGCTTGTTATCGCAAGAGCCGAACCGACAAGAAGCGCCTTTCACAATGAGGCGAGTCGAGCAAGAACTTGAAAAGGTGGCTCTTTCAGACCTAAATATGTATCCAGTAAACTTCTGGGCAGTGACCGATCCTGTGTGTGACAGTGGAGGGATGCCGAGGCCTGCCTTCTTTCCGGCCCCGCGCCCCTGTGGAGGCGTCGAACCCCCAAGGAGCCACCCCCGAGGTCGTCACCAGGGGCTTCGGAGCCCCCGGAGCCGGCGACCGTCCTGTCCCCACGCCGGAGGTACCACACTCTCCCTCCAGAGGTTCCGCAATCCTCCTCGAGGCGTCGCAACTAAAGGTACCACGCACTGGAGGTGCGCCCGTTGTCCTGCCTGCACCCTCAAAGCGCCGCAAACCCTCAAGGCACCGCATCCTCCAAGGCGCCGTATCCCCCCAGGTGGCAGACCCTCCCCCGAGGTGCTGCGCGCCTCGAGACAGTGGCGGACCGTGGATTTCACTCGCCGCCTACCTTTCTCTATATTATTACTTTACAGCATTCAAGAAAGTCAACGGAATGTTCTCCACATTCCGTTCTATATATTATAGTTTCAGAGTCTTCAAAGATGTGATGGAATGTTCTCCACCTACTGTTCTCCATGTTATAATTTTAGAGCCTTCAAAAAGGTCAATGGAATGTTATTCATATTCCGTTCGCTATATTATAGTTTTACAGCTTCAAAAATGCGATGGATTGTTCTCCACCTGTCTTTCTTCATACAATAATTTATGGCTTTAAGCTTTTGCCTTTAAGAAGATCAACGGGGTATTCTCCACATTCCTTTCTCTATATTTCAAAAATGTGATGGAATGCTCTTCACCTAGTGTTCTCCATATTATAATTTTAAAATCATCAAAACGTCAGGGGAATGTTATCCATATTTCTCTCTCTATATTATTGTTTAAGAGCCTTCAAAAATGCGATGGAATATTTTCTACCTCCACCGGTCTTCGTACAATAGTTTGAACCATTCAAAAATGTCAACGGAAAGTTCTACACGTTCCGTTCTCTATATTATTGCTTTAGAGCTTCAAAAATGCGATGGAATATTCTCCACCTCCACCGGTCTTCTGACGATAGTTTTAGAGCCTTCAAAAAGGCCAACCGGATGTTCTCCACATTCCGCTTTCTATATTGTAGTTTTAGAGCCTTCAAAAATTTGATGGAATCTTCTACACGTTCCGTTCTCTACATTATAGCTTTAGAGCCTTCAAAAATGCGATGGAATATTCTCCACCTACACCGGTCTTCTTACAATAATTTTAGAGCCTTCAAAAAGGCCAACCGGATGTTCTCCACACTAAGATTTCTATATTATAGTTATAGAGACTTCAAAAATGTGATGGAATTTTCTCCACCTACATTTCTCCATATCATAATTTTAGAGCCTTCAAAAAGGTCAATGGTATGTTATCCTTATTCCGTTCTCTATATTATAGTTTTACAGCCCTCAAAAATGTGATGGAATGTCCTCCACATTCCATTTTCTATATCATAGTTTTAGAGCCTTCAAACATGCGATGGAATGTTCTCCACCTGCTGCTCTTCATACAATAACTTTAGAGACTTCAAAAAGGTCAATGGAATGTCATCCATATTCGGTTCACTATATAGTTTTACAGCCTTCAAAAATGCGATGGAATGTTCTCCACCTGTCGTTCTTCATACAATAATTTAATAGCTTCAAAAAGGACATCGAAACGTTCTCTACATTCCGTTCTTTATGTTATAGTTTTAGATCCTTCAAAAATGCGATGGAATATTCTCCACCAACTGTTCTCCATATTATAATTTTCGAGCCTTCAAAAAGGTCAATGGAATGTTATCCATATTCCATTCTCTATTTATAGTTTTACAGTCTTCAAAAGTGCGATGGAATGTTCTCCACCTGCCGTTTTTCATATAATAATTTTAGAGCCTTCAAGAAGGCCAATGGAATGTTCTCCACATCTCGTTCTCTATATTTCAAAAATGCGATGAAATGTTCCCCACGTACTGTTCTCCATATTATAATTTTAGAGACTTCAAAAAGGTCAATGGAATGTTATCCATATTCCGTTCAGTATATAGTTTTACAGCCTTCAAAAATGCGATGGAATGTTCTCCACCGGCCGTTCTTCATACAATAATTTTAGAGCCTTCAGGAAGGCCAACGGAATGTTCTCCACATCCCGTTCTCAATATTTCAAAATTGCGATGAAATGTTCTCCACCTACTGTTCTCCATATTATAATTTTAGAGACTTCAAAAAGGTCAATGGAATGTTATCCATATTCCGTTCATTATATAGTTTTACAGCCTTCAGAAATGCGATGGAATGTTCTTCACCTGCCGATCTTCATACAATAATTTTAGAGCTTCAAAAATGCCAACGGAATGTTCTCCACCTACCGTTCTCAAAATTATAGGTTTAGAGCTTCAAAAATGCAATGGAACGTTCGCCATCTACCGTTCTCCACAGAACAATTCTAGGGCTTTCAATAATGAGATAAATGTTCTCCACATTCCGTTCTCCACATCATTATCTTTAAAAAGCGATGAATTGATAACTGCTCATGGCGGTACGCGATACCTAATGAGGCGTCGGACCCCATCCCCCACCTCACCGAAAGCACCGACCCCCCTCGACATTGTCGTCCAGGAGGTCTACGAGGACATGGTCACCCCCGGAATCTCCGGCCTAGAGTATGTATAGTGCGGGGCATAATAATGTGCTATATTTCGATACGCAGAATACGGCTATTTGTTTACCTGGAATACAGCATTATTTCATGCCTCTTAACCATGTTTCAGTGGGTCTAGGGTCGATGATATCGATTTCCAGAATTTAGTCTGTATTGAGCTGTTCGATTATACATTGCTTTCATGTCGTTTAGAGCAATCTCTATTGGTTTCTCAGTTCCTTGAATACGATGGTGTTGTCACTTAGCGTACATACTGACGCTCTTAGGTCTCATGGGGCAGCCGGAGTCGTGACGGCAGGTCGTATTAGAGGGGTAGAGGGCCTCGGGGTGTGGGAGGCAGATCCTTCAGGGGTTGGGTGCTGAAAAATGCTGACGACCCCCCCCGTAGACGATCCATTTTTGCAGATTTTAACCCCATTTTTGCTAATTTTTACTCTATTTTAACTAAATGTTAAAGATTTCCCGCTTGGGGGGCTAAGCGTCACCTAGTAGATCAGGGTCTCGCGGGAAGGGTCCAAGTCTTAGTGGAGAAGCCCCTTAACTCCTGCTTCAGCATGTGTGGTCACCTAGTATCCAGCATGATTATACCATATCTTTTCTGGAGGTTTCAAGAGTTTAAAGTCGACTGTGGGCAGGACTTACTGACATAATTTAGTATATCGTCAATTGGTTGTTTAAGGGATGTTTTTAGAACCTTTAGTTAAACCTATTACAAGTTTTATGATCCGCGCAAGACAATGGGGCGTTCCTTTACTCCTACCAGACCACAATTATGAATCTTTGGACGTTACAGTGGATTTGGGGAGGTATAACCATAAACGTAAATCCAGTCACAAGTAATTATAAATGTTGACAACCATAGAGTAAGCCACGCCCGCACCGTTTCACGCTAGCTTGCGAGACATTAGCGAATTTTTAAAGTCGAGAGGTGTTTGGTGTCGCCACGCGATATTCTCCGTCTTCCGGTATGGATGTTCAAACTTTTAAACCTTCAAAACAAACTATACCAAGTAGTCCTTTTCCTGCTAAAGTGTTCGGTGCTCCAAGTTGTCATGCGGTGAGATTTCCCCAACAGTTATTCTCGATGTTTTAATTTCAAGCCTTCAAAACCTATCCTATCAAATGCAAAGCTAAAGATTTAGTTATAAGGCCGTTGGTAACTATTAATGCATTAGGAGTTTTTGGTGCTCACTACACCAAAACGGTAGCATTTGAATGACGACACCAACTCGTTCACACCACAATGTATCTGTTCCAGACACGTATCGTTTGAGTTTCTTATTTTGTATATTTAATAGTAGTGCGTTTCATTTAACCCTTTAGTACCTGCTGTTGTTCGCTAACAGCTACGCTTGAATATGCTGGACAAAATAAATGCGACGAATACTACACAATTACAAGCATGTTGTTTTTCGCTCGCTTCTTAAAGATCCGTGCAATAGCTCCGAGATAGCACAATCGTTAGTACACGTGATTTTCACCCGGTCGTTCGGAGTTTGATACCTGACGGCGACGAATAATTGTTCATCAATACTGGAAATGTAAATTAATTCAGCAAGCAAAGGAATAAATATTTCGAATACCACGTATTTAATATACCATCTATGACTATTGTTGAATATAAGCCTACTCTATATGCTTGTGTGTGTGACCATCTTCAGTAAGTTCTGAATCAACAGCGATAAAACATCTTATTTTTTGCCCAATTAATACTTTGTATTACCTCGCGTTAGGTTGCGAACTTTAGCAAACAGTGATAATAGTAGTAAAATTAAGGTAACGTGCGACGCACTGAATACATATTTACGCACTGAAAAGTGCTGACCTATAAATAAGTACCATGTCATTAGTAAATACATATTCCACCATGTATGCGGCATACAACCATGGTAATGGAATGTGGTTGGAAACCGTGGCAACGAATATACAACTGTACATGCGACACACTATGTTAGTAAACAAAGCAGAAACATGGCGAAACCTGTAGTAAACAATAATAATTTAGATACAAGGCTGAATTATTAAGTAAACTGGTCTAGTAAAAGCCGTTCAGCGAAAGCATAAAATGCAGGTAACCATAGCGTCAAAAAGGATAGCTTAGCTAAGCGGTCGCTTTATCTAAGACATTGACTGAAACTCCATCTGATTGATAAAGTACCTTACATCATTAAAGCTAACTTAGTCCAAGCATGGATAAATGGCATATGGTACGAACGAATTAAATTTGTGTTAGCCGATTGAAATTATTGTCAGCAAGTTTCCATAAAATCCTATGCCAATTTTAAATCCATATATACCTAAAGAAAAGTAGGGTCAGTGCGCCAAATATGGACACTTATTTTTACCAAGAGTGCATTGGGGAAGAGTATGACACTTGCCCGCACTAATATGTTAGCCGTGTTTGATGACGCGGGTGTTTTCGGCCTTACGCCCTCCCCAGTTTCTGGGGGGTCGAGATGCTGAGACCCCCAGTTTCCGTGGGTGGTGTAGCTCGAACCTCCAGGTTTTTGGGTTGCGGTCGGTCGGACCCCCCCCAATTTCTGGGGGGTCGGTTTATAGGCAGCTGCTTATGAACCGACCCCCCCCCCCCAAAAAAACCAAGAAACTGGGGAGTAATGCCGAAAACGCCCGCGGCATCAAACACGGGCTAACATGTGAGTGCAGGGAAGTGTCATACTCTTCCCTAATGGAATCTTGTTTTTACTAAATGTGTATTTATAGGAACTACGCATATTCTTATTTTTAGCAGCAGGGTTTCTAATTTGGGCATGTGGCTCCCAGAAATGACAAAATACTAACTAACTGTATGAGCTTTAGCTCACAGCTATGTACCCCATAGGCACTTGTAGCAATAGTATCGCGTATTGACATATTTAACAGTTGTAAATTAAGAATGAAAACGAGAACGGCATAAAAACGATAGCCAACTAGGATATACCATATGGTTTAGACTGTGGGATGCCATTTTGATGGCTATAGCAGGCACCATAGTTGTTAAGTGTGTAGTAAACATTTCGGCAAAACTAAACGATTGGCAATATTAGGAATCTTACGCTCAAATTGAATCAAAAAAATTGGAAGCACGTTCATACTAGGAATACCACTGAAATTTTGGGAATGGATTAGCTATTGTTTATTTGTAAAATTTTCTTCTTTTACGTCAGTATTTCGCGATATCGGTAAAATCTTGATCGTCCAAGCTTCAGAATGCTGTAAAATAGAGGTGTGGATTGGAGATGGCTTTGGACTCTGCTCGGCTAAAGACCCGAGCCGATCCGGCCATGATGTCAGAAGAGCCAGCCAGAGCCTAGGATCTGTCTGTAAAAGCCGAGCCTTATAGTTGGAAGTGTAGAATTATAAAATCTTCAATTTAGATTCTAACAAATACAATATTTTTATCACCATTTAAAGCGAACGTCAATCCTTTGTGTTCATTGTGTGAGTCAAACTTTGTAGCTTAAACCCGTCGTTTATGCGTAGCGGCAGCACAAGGGGTGGTACACAATAGTTTTCGACGATATGAACGAAACCTACTGCCTTACGGAGGCATATCACTCTGCTCACAAGCTCGTTGGAGCGCTAAGGGTGCACTAGACAGTGAATGGAGCTATAGAAAAATTACGATCGGGGCCTCCTCACCCACTTCCTTTTGCTACGAACCGATTGGCTTAGTTATATGAAAGATGACCAGGCGGGCAGGAAAAACTGTAAAACTGAGCCATGCGACACTATATTGATAGCCAAAATTCATCAATGTCTTAGATTAATACCATTGCACTGCCGGTAATGAACCATCTTTTATCCTGAAGCAATTCGGTTGTTGTCAAAATGAAAATTTTATGAAACCAAACCAAGCAACTAAAAAGGTTCACATGTATCATACGGAAACTGTTCATTTTAGCTATATATTTAGATACGTCAACTTCTCATTTATTTCGACGACCAAAATGCATTTAACTTACATGACGTGCTACAGACACAGAATGTAATACAAGATATACAGACAGATACAGAATGTAATAGAAGATATAATGCACTGTAAGTTTCAATATTGTTTATAAATGATGCAAAATTTATGTATCGTTCGTAACTAAAGATTATATTATTCCACGATAGTTAACCAAGCATTTCTAGAAGTTTTAGGGGTATCACATAAACTTAGTTGAATTGAGTGTTATAGGACACGGCCGAGGTCAAGAATAACTCATAAATATTTCGTGTTAACGGGAAAGGCTTAAAACCAAAACATAATTGGGATATCGTTACAAATACTACTGGATTGCTGTTAACATGACACCTTATTACGAGATCCACATTTGCGCATGTGGGGCTGTATCGGAGGTTACCCCTAAGGCACTGACCTCTTTCAGTGATGACTCAACACACCTCCTCCATGTGGGAATATTTGCCGAATTTTGATAAACTTGTTAAAATCTGCATAAACAATGAGTTTAGGAAAAATTTAGCAAAATTGGTAAAAAATTATGAGTTCCTAAAAATTTCGAAAACCGTTGGAAAACTTCGTAAGGTTGGTTAGTCAGTTAGTTAAAAGTAAGGGGGAGCCAGGATTTCATGTGTAAATTTAAAAATGGGGTTGCCAAAAATTACCGTTTCCTCGCCCAATGTTCCGACTTCATCTGTGTCAATGATCATGTGGGGAACTACGAAGCAAATTGTTTAAAAAGGCCTTTCTTGAAATAAATATCACAGAAATGGAAATCGTATAAGGTGCCCAACAAAAATTTTTGCACACAAGCTTTCACCGGACTCCACTTATAATGCGGAAAAGCTGACTGTTACGACATACGAATTTATGGACACTTAAACCAATATTGCATTAGAGAGAGTATGCCATTTCCTGCCTAAACCGTGTTTGAGCACACGGGCATTTTCGGCCCTAAAATGGCAGACGGCCGATCATGCGCAAATCTCAAGTTTTGTGGGGAGGTGGGCAGCTAGGACTTCCATTTTATCCGTTGTTCACGTTATAACCTCCCCGTTGTTTGGAACTTTTGTCCTCCTGTAGTCGCGACCCTGCCGTATAGACAGTCAGGGTGACACCCATACTGTAAATCAATTGACTAGTGTGTACGAAACACACTAACTACTACATTTTTCTTGACAGTGTCGTACACACCCTTAGCTACCAATTTGGCGCGAATTAACTATAACAAACACCGTCTGTAGTTAATGCGGTTTATTAATCAACTGTCCTGTGTAGTTTTTTCTAAATTCTCGATATTTGTATCAAGCCCATATGAACACTGCTCAAATAATTCCAAACACTGTCAATAAAACTGCCAGAAGACACGGTGTGCCTGACACTGTCGAGAAGTGGTAATACGCGGAACTAGCTACCTTTGAAAAATTTATTAAAAACATGGGGGTGTCTAAGACATCCTGTTGTCAAAAGTGTGCCTGACACGGTGTGGTGTACAGGGGTTCCAAACGTTGGGGACATTATAACGTAAACGCCGCATTAGGAGAGCTCGGTTGAATAACTGAGCCCAACTCAACCGACCTTCTAAAATTGCTGTCAGTCATACCCTTAAAACTGGGTGGAATTAGTTATGGAATAACTATTAGGAGTTAAAGGATTAACATGAGTGAGATACTATTCTCTAATGCACTCATGCTTAAGCTAAGACGATTTTATAGATCTTGTCATGATTTTTCAGATCGTGTATGCAATTGAAACAAGTTAATTTCAAGGGGAAAATATATTTCAATTGACAAAATTCACTATACATGAAGCCATCCGATGACGTTAGAAAAGCCAAAAGCTAATTTAAATAGAAGTCAGATGTTTGTATGATAAAGCATAAATCCTTGTAAAACCTTACTCTAATAATGAAGACTGAATCGCTGATACAACCCATGGTGTGAAAACTTTTGCACTGTTACTTAAACACGTTGACATAAATTCGTTTTTAAAATATGACAGAAACCCATGCATATTCGAAGGAGGTATAATGGGGTTACCCCTACTAAGCGGTCGATCCCCTGGCGTCCCAGCAGCACGCATCACCTCCGCCGACCTGCTGTTCCCCATGGGAATCAAAAAGCTTGGCCCCACCAGGGAATCCCTGGCACCTCGTATCTGGGCATGTAAGTAGTAATTTATAGGTGGGTCATCTAAGAGATGTGCACTTCCAAAATCTGTTATTTTTGGTAAATTTCTTCACGACGAATAAAAAACAATTAATACACTGGCTACACAAAAAGAGTATGCGTAGTGAGTGTTTTCGAGGACAGTGGGACCTTATGAACGAAACGGTGTATGTGCTTGCTAGCAACATCATTTCGTTGCAATATATAAATCAGTCCGTTCGTACACAGTCAACATGCTTAATTGAACTTCACAGTACACGGTGAAGGCAGTAAGCTACATGTTGGTTATGCAGTTTTTATAAAATGTGTATTTTTCAAATAATTAAAAACGTCAAGTTTTGCGTTAGTACGGAATTAGCTGATCAAGGCGCTTAGTATACATAATAAGTATGTCACGGTTTCACGCTGCCAATTGAATCGTTTCATGCGCATTGATTGCAATACAATCATGTGAACCGGCAATATGTTTTGAAAAGGTGATTTGGCATTGTAAAATCCACTGTCACGAAGCATAATACTCAGATGGATAAATAATTAAAATACTGTAATATTAATGATATACATAGCCAACCAATAAACATGCGCCATTTTCACAATTAACTATTAGGCGATATGCTTTTTAGCATATAACTTTCAAAATATTCGTGACGCCTTTGATAAGACGTGCCGATTTTACGATAGCAAATTAAAGTGACATATAAGTAATAATAATATAACTAATAACAATATATAGCTAAAACGTTTTTCGTTAAACACAAAAACAAGAAGCTGTCGCAAGTTTATCAGTATAATTAGAAAAATGTTATGACTTTACGTATAATAAAAAAACGTTACTTTAATTAAAAATAGCTGATAAATAGTAAAATATAACAGAAAATGCAGTGCGGTATGTATTTTATTTGTATCTTACCGCCAAAAACAATATCCATTCATATCCCATTGTGCGAACACTCTTTTTGTCACAGCCGCTAGGATGTGGCATTGTTTACGACCTTTCCCAAGATCTGTAAAAACCAAACCTACATATAATTCTATTTTTACGAGCCTGGTCAAGCTAGATAAATTCAACCTAACATCATTGTTATTATAATAGTATGGGTACAATTTTTAATCTTGGATGTGGCCCTCCGACCGTCCGTTAAATATGGCGATTGACATGCGAAGCGATACTAAGGCTAAATCCCACTACGCCATTCGACACATGAAATGTCGTCCTGAATAAGATCTTACAAGTACGAAACGCACACGTGCAAAACAAGTATTATATTTTAATATATAATGTAATACAGTTATACGTTATATAACGTATAATATTATGTTAACAACAAAATCAAGTACCTTTAAAAAAGGTTGAATGGTATGGTCGTTGATTTGTACTCTATTGGTCTTCTTATCCAGCCTCGCTTTCACTCGGTGTTTTGCACTTTTTCTTACTAGTTTACATAAAGAAACAAGTAGGGAAGTGACCTACAGGATCGTATATAAAACTTTTAAGAGACGAGAGTTTTTGTCACAGCATACCCGTATTCCGCAATTAACAAAAAGGCTGTGACAGGTTTAAGTCGATAACAGTATAAGCTGCTCTGACAACTTTCTCTTTAGAACACACAAAGTCAAATTCGCTCCTTAATTTTTACAAGGAAATTACTTTCCTGCAGCTAAGCTTATAGATAATCTTTGTTTATGTCGTCAAAATTGCATCAGTTCATGTACAAAGACGGGTCGTGGGTCAAAGCTATCGTCGTTAAATAACGTCGTAAACTAACGTTGTTAAATTAACATTGGCCCATTGGAAATTATTAATGCGATTGAAGTTAACAATTGTTATTTTGCGAAGATTTTAGTTACCAAACGGTTTCTATTCAATCGAAAAAAGTTATTTTATATTCACCGAAACCAAATTTGTTAGCGAACAAAACTTTGTCGGATTTGAATTAAATAGGCTTTTATTAAGAAATAATAACCGATAAACAATAGCACCGTATTGTTTATGACGTCGCAGTTTACTTTAAGTTTGCTCTGGAACAAAAAAGGATACGAATTTAAGACTAGAAAATGTTAGTGAACTGTCATTAGCTGATTGGAAATTGCTGAGTATGGGCCAGCAGGGAACCTAATCGAACTTCCTATTTTTTCTGTAACAATTCAAGTAATTTCCACATCGGGTATTGCAGCATAGGATAGTTGGTCAGGGTCACCTTCAGTTTCGACTCGCATAAATTCTCGGTAGCAAAAATGACTCACATTTCCCATCTTTATTTGAAATAATCATGGAAGTGGATACCACATTGGGTATTGCAAAATAGGACGGTTAGTAGGCATATGTTAAGTTTAATCGTGCGTAACGCAGCAAGCTTAAATCAGTTTATGCGTTGAATAGAAATCTTATGTTCATTTTATAGGTATATGTCGCTTAATTATTTGGAAAAACAGATGTTCCTCCATTTTCTATTTGTAAATAGTGTATAATTTAAGAAAAGTTCCTAACTCAGTTGTAGAATGTTAGATAATTTATGTTTTCTAATTTTAATGTTCCGGTCTATTCTGGGCCTCCGCCAACTTTAGTATATGATCTTACCACTGCATAGACAATTTGACAGCGTGGTTTAACGCATGCATAACGGTAGCTGCACCACAAGACAGGGTTCTCCGAAAAATAACTATAATTGTAGCTGTTGCTGTTGCTGTTGCCGTTCTTGTTTCTCAGTTGACTTAAAATCAGCCACTTTGTGTACTGTTGTGAAGGTAGCGTGGTGTTCTCAGTGCCCATGTAGCCCTTTTACGCGTTGGTGGCTCTAAAATAACTTTAGACAGGTCCTGCTCACCGCTAAGTCTACACCTCATGCAAATGTTGTATGTAATGCACAAACACTTTGTGCCTTTTTAAAGGTTCATTTTTTCCGGTGTATCTATAAGTGCAGCCCCAGTTGAGTATTTATGCCTAAATTCTAGACTATACTGAATATGCATCCACTGTATTTATACTAAACACTAATGAAGTCATTTAATGATAGAGCGCATATAACATTTTTATTTTCGCAAAAAGGGAGATATAAAATCTATAGTTTTAGGACAAGAGGCAGTACAATGTTTAAAGCCTTGAACGTTAAACTCAAATCGCAGAAATCTAACTGTGATTTTGTACCAGGTTTAGGAGCTGATAGTATAGAGATTTACTGTAAATCATTTATGTGATTAAACACCATTCATTTGAGAAAGCAGATCTGTGTGATGATATGCTAGTAAAAAAATACGTAATCTGCACCGCAGACAGTAAATTCTAACGTCTAATGACAAAAAAGATAATTTGGTGCCGTAGGTTTTTGTGTGAAAACTCAAATGACAATTTTACTATTGCGAAATATTTTTAATTGGTAATAAATATTTAACGAAGCGATAAAATATGAATTTGTAATTTGCGGTCATTAGAAATAGGTGATTGTTTTTGTTCTGGTTACGCGAAAACGCTTCTTTCGACGGGTAAATTTTTCATTTCTGTCAAGCCTTCTTTCTAGACCATGTTATCAAAAAAAGGATTGCAAAACTTCTTGTCGGAAATAGGGTGACCCTCAGTAATTAACACTTACAGAAGTCATGTTTACTTTTTACTGAACACTGCTTGTGTACGAAAACAATGTCTTGGTGTCTCCATCACGGAGATCTGTTCCTCAGTTTTTCCACAACAAAAATAATCTGTTGCAGTTTTGTGCCTATGAAATGTCCTCGGAAAGGCTAGGTTTGTCAAATAGAGCTTCATTGTCTAATCGTAATTTTGTACATTTATGATGCCTGATATTACACATTGTGATTTTAGCAAGCGGAGCTCTCTAATAAATTTCGCTGACTAATGAATTTCAAAGCCTCATTAACTTTAAGCATTATGTAACGATTTCGGCGCTTCTGTATGCGAAAGACCCATTCTCGAACAGCCTATGTTGGCGGAATAAAGCAAGTTAATATCATAGAAATTTATATACATTTTTGTTGCCTCACAATGTTTTCTATGCTTTTTGCAAGTGGCAATCGGACAAATTTGAGTCTAATGTTTTTCAGTATATACTTAATAGACTTAAACTGTAAATAACGTTTTACAGCAAAATATTAGTACGATAATAACAGTCGGTGACAGGATAAAACACCTCAACCACATGTCAGAGTTTAGGCTTGTTTACATTTTCATATATTTTCGTAGCTTTGTAAAATTTTATTTAGTGTGTATGGAAGAAAACACTGTAAGTGGCGATATATAACAGACCCGAATCCCAGCAGCCCAGACATAATCCTTTTGAATGGCAGACACATTGAAACTTCGCTGATTCCGGTAATGAGCGCGATGCAGAACAGTATATCCTAACACATATTTGACGTTATTCTGCTTGAGATTAGCTGTCAGTGGTAAGAGCGAAGCCGAAACTTGCAGTACAGACAATCCTTTTGAAAATTTCAGACATGCTTACAATTTTCTAATTTCGTTATTGAGTGAGTTGCAAAATGACGCATCTTAGTGTATACGTAAGAGTATTTCAGCTTGATTATAAACAAGTAAAGTCCTGCTGCTTAACTATAACAATCAATGGCAAAATAAACATACCCAAGATGGTGCTGAATAGTCCACAAATATGGGAGCCCACTTCGATGAATTTGGTAATGAGCGCGTTCGACAAAGGCGCATCATATCCATTTAATGTTTCTTCCAGTTGACTTCAGCAAAATAACAAATCCAAAGTTCTTATTCCACACGAATAGCCAGTGACATGGGCACTAACTTCGTTGAGTTCGGTAATGAGTGCGTTGAACAAGAGCACATCCTAGTAGGATAAATTTATAGCTTCCCTGATCAGCTTTAGCTGTTTACACATTATTTTTTCCTCGATGATTGCTAACAATAACATTGTTTCGCTGGAGAATGAAAATAAAGCAGTAAGAGTAATAGAATTAACTAAGAGTTACGATTACTCTTCGAAAACGCCATATAAAAAGATCGGGTGTGACGCTATCCATTTTTATCTCACCCCCCCTGGTTCTTGGTGAGCGTGTTACTCCCTCACATTTAGGAGAGGGTCATGGTATCATGGATGAAAATTCTTTGAGGTCCGCCAATTTTGACGGGTTATAAGCGACCCCCTCTTCAAAAATAGGGGGATCGAGGAAAAAATTTTTTTTCAAACGATACCACAAAACTAGGGCAGTGTCTGAAAAAAATTTTTATCCATCATACCATGACCTCCAAAAGCGAGGGGGTACCCTCCGCCAGAACCGGGGGTGGGAGGGGGTGGGTAAAGTCGAAATAGTCATGCCCGCTTTTTTATATTGAGATTTTAAAAGAGTGTAATACTCTTCTCAAGAAATCATTATACCCTATAAAACTAATTTGAGCTTGAAGCTTTATATTTCATTCCGTAACTAGAAATACACGCAGCTAATATATCTACAATAAAACATAAATGACAAGAAACTATAATTGTATTTAGTTCGCAAGAAAAGTATATACTGGACCATAAGTTTGGCCATCGATTGTGAACTAGCGAATACGACAAGTGTGTTTTTGACTTTGTCGTTGGCAAAAAAACACTTGCGGATTATGTAATTGCGTCTATAGTAACCATGTCGGCTTTTTTCTTTACTCTGTCATTATATATTACGGCATGAACCTTTATTGATGCCAAATGGTCATTATAATCGTACATATCACATCTTGTAGGTCTAGCTGCACACCGTGCTGCTTCATAACGTTATTTCTTAAGTTTCGTGCACTGGCCCAGGCTTATCATGCACACAATGGAGTGGTGAACAGCTGCTTGAATTTAATATTTTACATGTTTATTTGTCAGGTTGAGTTGTTTTTATAGTTAATTTGCATATTATGCAAATTAATTTTGAAAGCTGTGACGTAATTCTGACTACCGCAGCACAGTGACTGTGTTGCCTTCCTCGCACGAAGACAATATATTCAATGCTTTGCTGTTGCTGGAAATGTTCTGGGTTTTCGGCGATTAGCAACTGCAGCTTGCACGGCAAGGCGCTCTCGCTATTACACTCTTGGTGTCCTCGACTTCAGTATGCACGAGAGGGGGTGCATTATTGAACTGGACATAACCTAACATCAAAATTATTTAGTGAGAAAAGCCCCTGCGAACATTATTCCCGTGCATACCATGGAACAGGCTGTATTATTCATCGGGAAATTATTGCTAGCCATGGAAATTGATCATTTGTACAAATTGGCATGGCAGTGGAAATCAGGAACTCGGTCGCAAACTCGTCAAATTATCACACGCAAAATAATTTTTACCGGATATATATTTTGTAATAAGCCTATAATGAGTTTTGGTTGACAGTTTCTTAAAACCGGCTTGCAGACCTGCAGCGATATGGATGAACGGCGTGGACAATTGTTAATTCCCACTTGTTACTAGTTTGACATCGAAGACGCGCTGACATAGCCGATATAACCAGTGTGCTTATGGCTCAACGGCGTGGACTATTTGTTAATTCCCACTTGTTACTAATTTGACATCGAAGTCGCACTGACATAGCAGATAATAGAAATTCACAATTTCATTATTCATCGAGTATCAGAACATGTACGTCCGACAATCAGCCGCAAAACAGTGACAAACATCGCAGACGCTCATATTTTATAGTGTAATAGGCAAAGCTAACACGTAAACGTCCAGTTTGGTATACTCGAACCAAAATTGCCATAACATAAATAACCTTTGTAATCTAATATTGCTGTGGGTAAAAATGCTATCAGATGCAACAGTCCACAAGACTCACATGCTCACGGCACACTCTTCAAGCAGTCGAATGATAAAGAGCACACTTGGTTATTTTGTTTGTATCTCTTAGTTTATATATATATATATATATATATATATCATTTTTAACACATGATGGTGCTTTTTTTGAAAGATGACTTAGCTTTTATCAGTTTTGTAATTTGTTTTCGGAATTTTAAGACTGCGTAATTTATTTCACATTGTTCAGCTAAACTCGGGCCTTCATAACTTAGTGCTTTAGAAAATTGAAATAGAGGATGGCACACACTTAAATTATTGATTATAAATGTTCGATGAACTTATTGGCTTGATTAAAGCGGAAGATTAAAATACTAAAAGCACATAAGCATAAAACTATGAATGAATTGTGTAAAAAAACCGATGTTTATAGGTCAGCTTTTGATCACGATGAACACGATCAAGAACGAAATCACGATGAAAAATCAGCGATTGGAAGCCACCGATTAGTTTGCATATCATTGTTTGAAGATGTGATGTGCCCTCGATCAGAATGTTATTCAGGATTCATCGATTTATTTCTGCTGAGGCGCTTTCAGCGTTTTTGCGTATGTGTGGCTTATATTTATTATACTTAAACATATTCCACCAGGAAGTTTTCGATTTATTTTGGGGACGGACGGTTTAGGTTAGATGTGAAAGAGTTCCATGACGGCTATCATCGATACTAGATATTGCGTCGTTACAGAGGGTCTCCGATGGTACTACGGAATCGAGAAGTTTATGCAGAGTTTTGGGATACTTTAGAGTTATGCCGTGCTTCCATTCCAGGTCTATGTTCCTGATAGGACTGCATAGAGTTTGTGATAAGACACCAGTGGGAAATATTTTTCGACATCAAAATCATATGAACCAATCATTGTCTTGCGTTCTCAGACTGCCGGGTGGTCAACAGAAATCAACAGATATATCAAAGAAATGGAAAGCTCCAGCTCTGTGAACAGTTTTGTTGCAATTCTATTTATCCCGTCGTTGACGTGGCTCAGGAAGCTATAGGGAAATTACAATTTTATTGGGAAAAGGTTTTTCGTGAATTTTCGGTATCACGGATGTCCTTTTATAAAATTCAGAAACATGATTCTGAAATAGACATTTCTTGAGTGGCATGGACGAGTTGAGTAGCAGGGTATAAAACTTGGGTATCTACGATCAGGCCGACATTGGTCAATTTTGAAGATACAGTGGCATCATTCGACTCAGCTTCTCAGAAAATATGCAGTTCAGCCACCTTTATAATAAATTTTTATAATTTTTTTTGATTCCTAATATTCTGTCTTAGGAACCCAAATTTTTCGAAAAAAAATTGTCTCGATAAATGTATAATTTTACATGCTAATAGGAACCGTATTAACGAATTAACTTAGTAAAACCAGCTGAATCGGTTCAGGTTCGCAGTTAATGTTTTCCCAATTATATGAAATCATAAGCCTACCATCGTCCCTCGTGTCTAGTTTTTCCTCTCGAATAATCGCATATATCTTTTGCCTGTCCAAGCCTAAGGCTAACCCCAGGCCTAAAACTATATTTAAACCTAAGGCTAAGTCTAAGAGCAAGCCGAAGACTTATCCTAAGCTTTGCCTAGGCTCATAATTAACTTTTGTTCTATGATATTCATTTTAAGTTTACCCCACGGTTATATGATGTAAAATTGTGATACGGTCCGAAGACTTTAGGTATTTTTTATTAAAAAATACCGAAATTTTTAATATCACTAGGGTTTATCCCTTTCATGCCGGCTAGGTCCAAATGGATCTAACGCACATTGCGAGTCGTTTGCGTTTTCTGAGTATGTCGTATGTCGTACGCTTGAACGAGCATTGTTATTCGCTCACGTTGCGAGGTTCCTTAAGGATCCGAGCAACAGCTCCCAGATAGCTCAGCGGTTTGCGTACGCAAGTTTCATCCGTTCGTTCCGATTTCGATACCCGGCGGGGGCTTGAGTTTGTCAAACATTGCACAATACACAAATTAATTCCGGCATGAAAGGGTTATTGTTTTAAGTTAGAGATACATGTTCATTATTGTTCGTTTAAAGCAAGGGGTACAACGTATAAGTGTGTGAAGTATAAGCAATTTTTTACACAAATTACAGAAAAAAACAAAAGGAATATCCGCGGAAAATTTGAACAGCCTTCAGGGTGCTTTCATATTTTGATCAAAATTTGAGCTCAAATCTTGACCAGGAATAGATTAAAACGTTTGAGCGCGTGAAGACACTTTAAGGGAACGGTGAAAATTTTGTGAAATCATTAAAAATCATATATTTGTCAAGATTTGCTAAAATCGCGATCCCTTATAATAGTTATAGTTAAGGTTATTTTGATTTATTCAAAAGATAAAATAAAAATATACAACAGTGAACAATAGTGTAGTTATGTATTGTAATTGGTCGCCATATATTAACCATGCTACCGCACCCCGGTTTTCAAAGATAGCTAGATCGTTACCGCTACCCTTCAATCTGTCTGACTTGTACTGTTCACACACGGGATCTGCGGTGAACTCATACTGAGCTGTCGTTGAATCAATCATAGTTTCATTCGCTCGAATACTTGATGTTTCATTTGTAGTGCTGTTATAATAATTGTTCATGTTCGCTTCATCAGACTGCACAGCTTCTTGAGTATATTGCTCTTCCCATTCGCACAGAACTGATGGTGGTATTGTCGAGTCGACAATACTTCGACTATCGCACGAGACTTGTTCCGGTGAACATTTTAGACCCGGCGAGTAGATGTAATAAACAGCGACTAGAAGACGACAGAAGAAATATGCAGGGTCAACGACGCGGTTATGGTGTGCAAAATTGTTCACATTTGCGTTCAACAAATGCTTATGATTGTCTTCATAATTACCATTCGTTTGCTCATCCCCGTCGGTTCCCTTATAACGTTCGCCTCGACAAGCAGTAATTATGGGTTGTGCCAAAAATTGCACACGCCATGCAATACCCTCACAAGTGATTTTTGACGACTCAGAAGGAAATGGTCTAGAGTCGGGTAAAAAGATGTCGCCAAAATGCGGTAACTCTCCTGCGGCTTCATGGGCCACACTTTCACCGGGCGCTTGCTTGTGAACGATAGGTGCTGAAGTTTGTAGGCCTGAGGTTGATAAAATCCAGTCGACCAGATGTGAATAATTATTTAATTCGGCTGGATTGCCATTTTGACACCATGACTCGACAGGGAAAAACGGAAGTTGATGAGTGAACCGACCTGTTGATCCGTGCGGTGCTTGCTGGCAAATAATGTCGCCGAGGAAACGAAATGGTTCGATGTAGAAATCACCGTACCCTTCTAGAATGTGATGCTCGAGCAGCGGAAATGGTGCAAACATAAATGTCAGATTTGACAGTTTTGACGCACGACGGTTAAGACTCCACGTAGAAGGTGGTACTGATGATAGAAATTCTAGAACGACAAAAACTATGAAAATTTTGCCGACTTTGTAACATACGAAACAGACTTTGACAAGATTGTGCAATTTGAATAGTAAATCTTATTGCATATATACTTAAGGGATGTACCGATATGATTACCCAACAAATGTTTTGGTAGTTAGGCCTTACAACATATAACTACCACGTACTCGCTGACACGCTTTACTAAACAATAACATGTTGAATGTATGTAATTGGGGCTCAAAGTCTGCATGTCTCGAACCATTGCGGTTTTGGATTTAGATTCATACGTCTTGAGTCATTTCCCCTAAAAAATGTTATTTCAGTATATTCAGTTATAAAATACGTAAAATAAATATACAGTTATAAAAGCCATTTCAGGATCTGCAACAACGAAAAGGATCCATACATGGCTAATTATAGGTTTTTCATATAGCAGTATAAACATTTTGACCACTAGTTTTGCGGGGCTCTTGATTTCTATGTTTGCAATGTTAACATACTAACGTTATAAAATACTTTCAATTATTTGGACAGTAGTTGGGATCACGTCGAGATATTTAGTATATAATTGGATTGTGCATATGAAGGCCTGCGACAAGTGTGAAAGACCCTATTGCTTGAAATCGAAATAGCCTGAATATGCTAAGTTTAAATAAAATTTTGTGAAGCCTATGCAAATGCATGATAAATGTTACCTTTAAGCTCCTTTAATAGGCGCCAGCTAGTGGATTAAAATTTTCTATTATATATGATAAAATGAATGTTAAAGTAGCTTAAATTTCTAGTTCATATCAAAACAAATGAATCTTGAATGTAAGATCCGGAATTATTAAAAGTATAATGAATTGTCTTTGTTTATGAAACGGATGTTAAAATATTTGTCGTTTATTTGGACATCACTGGCTTTTAAATGATAAACTCCGTCAAAAATCTAACAAATTTAAACTTCAATATGATAATATTAGCGGGTACACACATTAAAAGGTTGATGCCAATCTGTAGGAAATGGATTCAGCTTGGGTTTGATATTAATTTCATAGAAATGCCCCAAGAACTTATATGTTTTGCCGTCGGATGACCTACCAGAGGGAGGTAATTTGGCCCTCGGGGCGTGGGAATCCGGAACTTGAGGTAACCCCCTACTCACATGAGCATGTATGGTTTTGCACAAAATTGGACGACGATGTTAGAACTCATCGAGCAATAGGATATGAACCGTTATATATACTTATGTTAAGTAAATGTATAAATTTCGTTGACCACTTTTTTAAATTCAAACACTTTATCAAACTCAATTAAATAGCTAGTTTTAACTTGCTTGGAAATAGCACTTTGTTCTAACGGCTGTAGTTCAGAAACGGATTGACCGGTTTGACAATTTTATGCATTCTGACGTGTTTGGGGCGGAGCGTAATCATGCATCTATATCTGTCCAGTATTAACTCTGGATTCGGATGCGTTCATTTGTAAACTTCATAATATGTGGATCTATTTGAAAGGAATCATTCACAGAAGATTTGACCTTATATGGCTTACATATATATACTAAAAATGTCTTTAACTATATTTGATGCTAACGAATAACGAGTTTAAAGTTGATTTTTTACTCAAGGCTTATTATTTTCGTCAGTAACATGGTGATACGCTTACCGATTTAACTCAGATTTGTACTTACTCAATAAATCAGCGCTATGCTATCAAATGCCGAAAAATTATTAGTGCTTACATTTTACTACAAATTTTACACTGTCTACTGGTGAATATCAAAGTTACATATTCGAACCAGCAAAGATGTTCAATTTTCTTGAGCCATCAGTGTTATGTTCTGCTTTCTGTGCATTTTGTTACTGCTTTATAGCTAGATATATGATACGAAAGTTAACTAGTTAACTCAGCGGTCACATCAAAGCAAGAAGTTGAGGGTTCGTCTAGGGCTTTATAAATATAATTGAACTAAACTTCTTACAAGCGCACAGAACCATCAGTAGCTAAAAGCGAGTTATACGACTGACCTCTTAGAGATTTAGATGATGTAATTTTTTTATTTTTTACCTGTGGTGCAATGGAGCAGTAGACAATTACTTTGAAGCCGATGAAATATTCGACAAAAATTTCGACGGTAGCTATTGCTTCGAAAATAGTCGATATGAAGCTGTTTGAATATTAATAGAGCTGGATACTGCGATCGTTCGTAGCGGCGCCACTCTCTAAAAACATACCGTTGACAGCTGTCAACGTTACATTTTTCATTACCAATGGCGACTTCTTTGCGTTTTCGATTATATCTTGTTTTTCCTTGGCTTCCTAGTTTGTTTTTATCGTTGATATGCTGCTGCAAGCTTCGTTGCGCTCTTACGCCTGAATATTTGGGGGCTTTGATATTAAAACCCGTACGGTTCCAAGATAATTTCTGGTTGCGTTTTGGCAAATCATCATAGGTTTCAATACGTGGAATATCAGGGGTATGCAAATACTGAAAAACAGTTTTATGTTTCATGTTTAACAATGGTGACGAGGCAGCCGGTGCATTTGACTTCTTCTTTACTGTGGATCTAATAGATGACTTTTTTGTATATCGCGACCCATCTTGCAGCTCTAGGGTAGAGTTAGAGCCTGTTCCCGGCTTTGGAAATTGAAATACTGATACGTGGTTAGGCGCAATAGTGTGGCTGTTCGACAGGTTTGCGACCAATACGAGAATTATGTGACATATTGAAGTAATAGACATGGCATAGTATATACTAATTAAACTATTCAATACTGTATCATTTGCATTTCCTAGAATTAGTTATCTATTTGTTAAGTTAAAACTGCTTGAAAATGGTAATAATACCAGCCCAACTGTTTCGATGGTGCACAGTTCATCATTTTCCAGGTTCGAGCAAACTAAAGTAAAGAGCTAGTCTCATTTATATTTTAGATATATACCTACTCGCAGCGCAAATATGTTTCTAAGAAACTATTCTGCTTTAATGGATTATTTGAAATGATGAAATACAGCTGACGATTATTTATACGTTATTTTATAAGCTATTCATGGTTTTAGTTCTTCTGGATATGCCGCTTTATGCTTGTTGGTTTTGTCAGACGTTGTATTATGTCGATATCAGAAAAGGGCTAGGTATATTTTGGCACTCTGGGCGTCGAAAACAAATTGTTAAAGATGCATGCACATCTTCAAGCTCACCTTCAAGCTTTCAGTTCAAAGTTAGATCAAATTTTTGAACGTTTGATTTTGAACAAAATTAATCTAATTTTTGCATTCGTGGTGTATTTTTGAATGCGTGAACGGAGTTCAAACTTTTGTTGCATATTAATGTAACAAAATTTGAAATAACATATTACGTTAGAACATTATCCTGAAAATCTTTTAGCTCAAAATATAAGGAAACATTGCGAATGAATCTGAACCATTCGTGACTGTTTCCATTACTAAGTACTGTCAGAATATTCACCAATATTTGGCTAAACTTTTTGTTCAAATTTTAATATAACAGTTTGAATATAAGAATGCAGCCTTACTTATTTAAAGACAATAGAACAGTTGCAACCAGGCTGCAAAATTTTTGGTGTGTTTAAATTGATCTTGTTAAGGCTGCAGTGAATATGGATGTAAGGATTTTGAATTACATTGAAAACAAATCGTTGAAGGCCATTGTAAGTTGTCATAATGTTCCAGAGAGTACGAGATGAGTTCACGGAATCATCGACAGGAATCACTCGAGGGAATGTCACACTCAAAGTATAGTTGAAATATATACTAGGAAAACTTCACTATTTCAAACGAACACTAATAGCGGTCAAATCACCCATTGGAGCGTCCGACGTTAAACTTCTAGGGACGGTTGGAACCATGTTGGGGCCACATTGGTTACTTTCAAGTTCTTAGGTCTGCACCCATAACTCATCGAGCCCGAGTCAAAATTTCTACTAAATTGGGCACACATTCAAAGTTGTATTTAAAACAATAGTGACTTAAACAACGTATATGTAAGATTAGGCTAGGGAACATCGGTCTGGAATTATGACCTAAAAGCAGGTTTCGGTGCCAACCTCCCTGGGGGACCTCTGTAATCATACCCTGATACTAGACACGTGCGCAACCAATCGGGCGGGGTCCGAACACACCTCGTGAAGCGCGCCTGCGACTTGCTAAGCTCCATAGCTTCTTGGGACTGACCAGGAACGGTGTCAAAATTACAAAATTTATGGTCCGCCCTCGAGGTTATGATAGCCGGGGTCGTATGGGCATGGTGTTAGGAAGTTGCGCCATGCAGCTGCGTACCGTTATTACATTAGTTTGTGTATTGTGTCAAAATTTTGAAAAGAAATATTTGATATTAGGCTATAAATAAAACTCGACCTTCTCTAAAAACACACAAATATAACTCAAAAATCAAAACCACTTCATATCTTTTGTACCAGATCTACATAGTGTTTGCATTTCTACATTTTTATAATTATTGTTTATTGTAATTTGTGAAAATGCTATTCTCAGTGTCGCGAAGCAGAGTAGTCTATGTTTTCCTCAATCTCAGAAATTATTAAACTTTCTTGTAGAAATCATTGTTGCAACATCGACGTTTCAAAGGAGTAGCTTTGTACTACTTTCTTAATGTAATAAATTGTGGTCATTATAATGCCAAAATCAAAACCAGATGATGACCATCGCAATACAATTACGAATATATTGCATATTGCAATTTTGATAAGATTCGGTATTTGGCAACCAGAGTTCCATTGGGTGCGATATAAAAACCTGAAATTGAATTCTGAAATCAAAACTTTAAGCTGTCATGCTGCAAAATAAACGCAAACTTTCCATGGCTCAAACTGGCAAAAAATTGATTTTAAGGCTAAGGTCTGTAACGAAACAACCCGATATATTTCAAGCTTTGATATTTAGCATTGCAAACTTTATTTTAGGATCAAAATTTCCAACTAAACATACACAATTTAAAACTTTATTTAATAGTGACTGACTTGTGCCATATGGTTCCTTTTTATGGTATATTTAAAACCCAGCTTAGCAAGCAAATAATGATAATGCATGCCTTTTACGCAAATTACACAAAACATAGTAACCGCATATACTGATAAAAAGGTTATTCTTTGAATGATTTATACAAATTAATTATAATCATTCTATATATTTTAATATTACATTTGATTATTTAACATAAAATGCTATTACCACGGCGTTTATTGCTGCAGTCAGACTATGACATTGTTTGTTTTAGTTTTGTCAAATACAGAATTACAACGGAGAAAATGCATTTTATCACGGGTTGTAGATGATTTGGAAAATTGACAACTGCATTATTTAAAAACGAAATCCATATTCTTAAAATGGTACTAAGTATATATTGCCATATACACAGTTTTAGCATAACAGTTTTACCTAAATTTGCGAATGTTATAGTTTCGACGATCGACGATTCTATTAGTTCTGTTGCTATAGCTTGTTCCCAACGGTCCATTTTGTCCTGAAAACTATCAGCGTCTATTCAAAACGTCGACATATTGCTGTACATGCGGATGACACTGCGGTAATTTTCCTATCATTCGACTCAGCTCTCCAAGCTGGTTCAGAAAATATCCATTTTGGTTATTTTATCACAAATTTTGTTTCGGTTTCTTGAGTTTCCAATGATACGCAAAATTTTCGAAAAATCTTATTCTCGATAAATGTATAATTATATATACATTTCGTTTGAACCGCGGGTGTTCGCAGCATCTGTTCCGAAGTTATTTCTATTTATGTGAATTCCTAAGCCTAAAGGCTACGTCTAAACTTTTGTCTAAGCCTAAGTCTATATACGCGAACCATTCGAACCAGCAAGTCAATTTTGTTGTAGAGAAGACTGTAGAATTACAGTTGTAGAGAAATTTTTTTATTTAGGTACTCAGGGGGACCATTGGAACCCAAAAAATCGAAATACTTTTTGTTGCCATAAAAACTACCGAAATGGATATTTTCTGCACCAGCTCGTCGAGTTGAGTCGAATGTTGCCACAACATAAGTGTCGATAGAGATAGAGAGAGTGAGGGGTAGGGGTTACCCCCAAGTGTCTTACCCGCCCAAGCCGTATTTACGCCCCCTTGTAGGTTCCGCACCCTACTCTTCGCGACCAGCCTCTCTACCCCTCTCAGGTGAAAATTTTATCGAAAACTAGCAAAAATTAGGGTAAAATCGACAAAAATCGGGCGAAAGCTGGCAACAATTAGATTACATCAGGGAAAAATTTGGGTAAAATCGGCAAAAATTAAGGTAAAATTGGCACACACTGGGGTTCAATCGGCAAAAATGATGAAGCGGGGTGTACCCTTACTTGCCTTTCTGAGGGCCTCTCCCCACCGACGCCCTCCCCTCGACAGTACACCCCCACCACCTAAACCAAGAGACCTTCGATACCTATGTGCTAAAATTACGGCCGTATCTTCAAAACTTGCTAATTTTCCCTGGAGCGGGAGGGCTAACAGGAAAGGCCATCGCGTTTTAATGCATTAAGTGTCACTTGCGGACAAGGAATGTACTTTATAATGTATGGCTTCTCGACTTTTTTCAATAACCACAGGGCATAAAGGATTAAACCTGAAAGATATATACTTAGTACCATTTTAAGAATATGCATTTTTGTTTTTAAATAATGCAGTTGTCAATTTTCCAATCATCACAACCCGTGTACAGGGCATTTTCTGTTTTGTAATTCTGGTATTTGACAAAACTAAAACAAACAATGTCATAGTCTGACTGCAGCAATAAACGCCGTGGTAGTAGCATTTTATGTTAAATAATCAAATGTAATATTAAAATATATAGAATGATTATAATTAATTTGTATAAATCATTCAAGTAATAACCTTTTTATCAGTATATGCGGTTACTATGTTTTGTGTAATTTGCGTAAAAGGCATGCATTATCATTATTTGCTTGTCTAAGTGGGTTTTAAATATACCATAAAAAAGGAACCATATGGCACAAGTCAAGTCACTATTAATAAAGTTTTAAATTGTGTATGTTTAGTTGGAAATTTTGATCCTAAAATAAAGTTTGCAATGCTAAATATTAAAGCTTGAAATATATCGGGTTGTTTCGTTACAGACCTTAGCCTTAAATTCAATTTTTTGCCAGTTTGAGCCATGGAAAGTTTGCGTTTATTTTGCAGCATGGACAGCTTAAAGTTTTGATTTCAGAATTCAATTTCAGGTTTTTATATTTCACCCAATGGAACTCTTGGTTGCCAAATACCAATTCTTATCAAAATTGCAATATGCAATATATTGTAATTGTATTGCGATGGTCATCATCTGGTTTTGATTTTTAGAGGCATTATAAGGTGACAAATTTATTACATAGAAAGTAGTACAAAGCTACTCCTTTGAAACGTCGATGTTGCAACAATGATTTCTACAAGAAAGTTTAATAATTTCTGAGATTGAGGAAAACATAGACTACTTGCTTTGCTACACTGAGAATAGCATTTTCACAAATTACAATAAACAATAATTATAAAAATGTAGAAATGTAAACACTATGTAGATCTGGTACAAAAGATATGAAGTGGTTTTGATTTTTGAGTTATATTTGTGTGTTTTTAGAGAAGGTCGAGTTTTATTTATAGCCTAATATCAAATATTTCTTTTCAAAATTTTGACACAATACACAAACTAATGTAATAACGGTACGCAGCTGCATGGCGCAACTTCCTACACCATGCCCATACGACCCCGGCTATCATAACCTCGAGGGCGGCAACGATAAATTTTGTAATTTTGACACCGTTCCTGGTCAGTCCCAAGAAGCTATGGAGCTTAGCAAGTCGCAGGCGCGCTTCATGAGGTGTGTTCGGACCCTGCCCATTAGTTGCGCACGTGTCTAGTATCAGGGGTATGATTACAGAGGTCCCCCAGGAGGGGCTTGCACCTAACCTGCTTTTAGGTCATAATTCCTAACCGATGTTCCTGAGCCTAATCTTACATATACGTTGTTTAAGTCACTATTGTTTTAAATACAACTTTGAATGTGTGCCCAATTTAGTAGAAATTTTGACTCGGGCCTCGATGAGTTATGGGTGCAGACCTAAGAACTTGAAGCAAGCCAATGTGGCCCCAACATGGTTCCAACCTTCCCTAGAAGTTTAATGTCGGACGTCTCCAATGGGTGATTTGACCGTTATTAGTGTTCGTTTTGAAATAGTGAGTTTTTGACCTATATATTTCAGTTATACTTCGAGTGTGACATTCCCTCTATGATTCCTGTCTATGATTCCGTGACTCTATTCCTTACTCTCTGGAACATTATGACAACTTACAAATGGCTTCTACCATTTGTTTCTAATGTAATCAAAAATCCTTACATCCATATTCACTGCAGCCTTAACAAGATCAATTTAAACACACCAAAAATTTTACAGCCTGGTTGCAACTGTTCTATTGTCTTGAAATAAAGAAGGCTGCATTCTTATATTCAAACTGTTATATTAAAATTTGAACAAAAGTTTAGCCAAATATTGGTGATATTCTGACAGTACTTAGTAATGGAAACAGTCACGAATGGTTCAGATTTATTTAATGTTTCCTTATATTTTGAGCTAAAGATTTTTAGGATAATGTTCTACGTAATACGTTATTTTAATTTTGTTACATTACATACATGCAAAAAGTTTTGAACTCCGTTCATACGCATTCAAAAATACACCACGAATGCAAAAATGAGATTAATTTTTGTTCTATTATAATGTTCAAAAATTTGATCTAACTTTGAACTGAAAGCTTGAAGGTGAGCTTAAGATGTGCATGCATCTTTAACAATTGCTTCTCGATGCCCTATAGCGCAAAATATACCTAGCCCTTTTCTGATATCGACATAATACAACGTCTGACAAAACCAACAAGCATAAAGCGGCATATCCCAGTAACTAAAACCATGAATAGCTTATAATAACAGCAATAATGAGCTGTATTTCATCATTTCAAATAATCCATTAAAGCAGAATAGTTTCTTAGAAACTATATTGCGCTGCGAGAGGTATATTGCTATAAATGAGACTAGCTCTTTACTTTAGTTTGCTCGAACCTGGAAAATGATGAAACTGTGTACCATCCAAACAGTTGGGCTGGGTTTTTTTTTTTTTTTTTTTTTTTTTTTTTTTTTTTTTTTTTTTTTTTTTTTTTTTTTTTTTTTTTTTTTTTTTTTTTTTTTTTTTTTTTTTTTTTTTTTTTTTTTTTTTTTTTTTTTTTTTTTTTTTTTTTTTTTTTTTTTTTTTTTTTTTTTTTTTTTTTTTTTTTTTTTTTTTTTTTTTTTTTTTTTTTTTTTTTTTTTTTTTTTTTTTTTTTTTTTTTTTTTTTTTTTTTTTTTTTTTTTTTTTTTTTTTTTTTTTTTTTTTTTTTTTTTTTTTTTTTTTTTTTTTTTTTTTTTTTTTTTTTTTTTTTTTTTTTTTTTTTTTTTTTTTTTTTTTTTTTTTTTTTTTTTTTTTTTTTTTTTTTTTTTTTTTTTTTTTTTTTTTTTTTTTTTTTTTTTTTTTTTTTTTTTTTTTTTTTTTTTTTTTTTTTTTTTTTTTTTTTTTTTTTTTTTTTTTTTTTTTTTTTTTTTTTTTTTTTTTTTTTTTTTTTTTTTTTTTTTTTTTTTTTTTTTTTTTTTTTTTTTTTTTTTTTTTTTTTTTTTTTTTTTTTTTTTTTTTTTTTTTTTTTTTTTTTTTTTTTTTTTTTTTTTTTTTTTTTTTTTTTTTTTTTTTTTTTTTTTTTTTTTTTTTTTTTTTTTTTTTTTTTTTTTTTTTTTTTTTTTTTTTTTTTTTTTTTTTTTTTTTTTTTTTTTTTTTTTTTTTTTTTTTTTTTTTTTTTT
The DNA here is from genome assembly GCA_030248225.1 of Trileptium ribeirensis. NCBI lineage: Eukaryota > Metazoa > Nematoda > Enoplea > Enoplida > Thoracostomopsidae > Trileptium > Trileptium ribeirensis. Next base: position 133,010 of record JASANE010010113.1, read on the forward strand.
TTTTTTTTTTTTTTTTTTTTTTTTTTTTTTTTTTTTTTTTTTTTTTTTTTTTGTTTTTTTTTTTTTTTTTTTTTTTTTTTTTTTTTTTTTTTTTTTTTTTTTTTTGTTTTTTTTTTTTTTTTTTTTTTTTTTTTTTTTTTTTTTTTTTTTTTTTTTTTTTTTTTTTTTTTTTTTTTTTTTTCTTTTTTTTTTTTTTGTTTTTTTTTTTTTTTTTTTTTTTTTTTTTTTTTTTTTTATTTTGTTTTTTTTTTTTTTTTTTTTTTTTTTTTTTTTTTTTTTTTTTTTTTTTTTTTTTTTTTTTTTTTTTTTTTTTTTTATTTTTTTTTTTTTTTTTTTTTTTTTTTTTTTTTTGTTTTTTTTTTTTTTTTTTTTAATTAATTTTATTTTTTTTTTTTTTTTATTTTTTTTTTTTTTTTTTTTTTTTTTTTTTTTTTTTTTTTTTTTTTTTTTTTTTTTTTTTTTTTTTTTTTTTTTTTTTTTTTGACGAAAATAATAAGCCTTGAGTAAAAATCAACTTTAAACTCGTTCTTCGTTAGCATCAAATATAGTTAAAGACATTTTTAGTATATATATGTAAGCCATATAAGGTCAAATATTCTGTGAATGATTCCTTTCAAATAAGATCCACATCTTTTGAAGTTTACAAATGAACGCATCCGAATCCAGAGTTAATACTGGACAGATATAGATGCATGATTCCGCCCCAAACACGTCAAAATGCGTAAATTAAACCGGTCAATCCGTTTCTGAACTACAGCCGTTAGAACAAAGTGCTATTTCCAAGCAAGTTAGACAGCTATTTAATTGAGTTTGATAAAGTGTTTGAATTTAAAAAAGTGGTCAACGAAATTTATACATTTACTTAACATAAGTATTATCTTTATAACGGTTCATATCCTATTGCTCGATGAGTTTTAACATCGTCGTCCAATTTTGTGCAAAACCATACATGCTCATGTGAGTAGGGGGTTACCTCGAGTTCCGGATTCCCACGCCCCGAGGGCCAAATTACCTCCCTCTGGTAGGTCATCCGACGGCAAAACATATAAGTTCTTGGGGGCATTTCTATGAAATTAATATCAAACCCAAGCTGAATCCATTTCCTACAGATTGGCATCAACCTTTTAATGTGTGTACCCGCTAATATTATCATATTGAAGTTTAAATTTGTTAGATTTTTGACGGAGTTTATCATTTAAAAGCCAGTGATGTCCAAATAAACGACAAATATTTTAACATCCGTTTCATAAACAAAGACAATTCATTATACTTTTAATAATTCCGGATCTTACATTCAAGATTCATTTGTTTTGATATGAACTAGTAAATTTAAGCTACTTTAACATTCATTTTATCATATATAATAGAAAATTTTAATCCACTAGCTGGCGCCTATTAAAGGAGCTTAAAGGTAACATTTATCATGCATTTGCATAGGCTTCACAAAATTTTATTTAAACTTAGCATATTCAGGCTATTTCGATTTCAAGCAATAGGGTCTTTCCACTTGTCGCAGGCCTTCATATGCACAATCCAATTATATATTAAATATCTCGACGTGATCCCAACTACTGTCCAAATAATTGAAAGTATTTTATAACGTTAGTATGTTAACATTGCAAACATAGAAATCAAGAGCCCCGCAAAACTAGGGGTAATTACAAATGTTTATACTGCTATATGAAAAACCTATAATTAGCCATGTATGGATCCTTTTCGTTGTTGCAGATCCTGAAATGGCTTTTATAACTGTATATTTATTTTACTATTTTATAACTGAATATACTGAAATAACATTTTTTAGGGGGAAATGACTCAAGACGTATGAATCTGAGTCCAAAACCGCAATGGTTCGAGACATGCAGACTTTGAGCCCCAATTACATACATTCAACATGTTATTGTTTAGTAAAGCGTGTCAGCGAATAGGTGGTAGTTAATACAGTGTTGTAAGGCCTAACTACCAAAACATTTGTTGGGTAATCATATCGGTACATCCCTTAAGTATATATGCAATAAGATTTACTATTCAAATTGCACATCTTGTCAAAGTCTGTTTCGTATGTTACAAAGTCGGCAAAATTTTCATAGTTTTTGTCGTTCTAGAATTTCTACTCATCAATAAAACCACCTTCTACGTGGAGTCTTAACCGTCGTGCGTCAAAACTGTCAAATCTGACATTTATGTTTACACCATTTCCGCTGCTCGAGCATCACATTCTAGAAGGGTACGGTGATTTCTACATCGAACCATTTCGTTTCCTCGGCGACATTATTTGCCAGCGAACACCGCACGGATCAACAGGTCGGTTCACTCATCAACTTCCGTTTTTCCCTGTCGAGTAACATGGTGTCAAAATGGCAGTCCAGCGGAATTAAATAATTATTCACATCTGGTCGACTGGATTTTATCAACCTCAGGCCTACAAACTTCAGCACCTATCGTTCACAAAAGCAAGCGCCCGGTGAAAGTGTGGCCCATGAAGCAGCAGGAGAGTTACCGCATTTTGGCTACATCTTTTTACCCGACTCTAGACCATTTCCTTCTGAGTCGTCAAAAATCACTTGTGAGGGTATTGCATGGCGTGTGCAATTTTTGGCACAACCCATAATTACTGCTTGTCGAGGCGAACGTTATAAGGGAACCGAAGGGGATGAGCAAACGAATGGTAATTATGAAGACAATCATAAGCATTTGTTGAACGCAAATGTGGAAAAGATTTTGCACACGATAACCGCCGTCGTTTACCCTGACATTTCTTCTGTCGTCTTCTTAGTCGCTGTTTATTACATCTACTCGCCGGGTCTAAAATGTTCACCGAAGCAGTTCTCGTGCGATAGTCGAAGTATTGTCGACTCGACAATACCACCATCAGTTCTGTGCGAATGGGAAGAGCAATATACTCAAGAAGCTGTGCAGTCTGATGAAGCGAACATGAACAATTATTATAACAGCACTACAAATGAAACATCAAGTATTCGAGCGAATGAAACTATGATTGATTCAACGAAATATCAGTATCGGTTCACCGCAGATCCCGTGTGTGAACAGTACAAGTCAGACAGATTGGAAGGGTAGCGGTAACGACTCTAGCTATCTTTGCAAACCGGGGAGTGCGGTAGCATGGTTAATTAATGGCGACCAATTACAATAATAACTTACACTATTGTTCACTGTTGTATATTTTTATTTTATCTTTTGAATAAATCAAAATAACCTTAACTATAGCTATTATAAAAGGGATCGCGATTTTAGCAAATATTGACAAATATATTATTTTTAACTCATTTCACAAAAATTTTCACCGTTCCCTTAAAGTGTCTTCACGCGCTCAAACGTTCAGTATTATTTTCTCTGGTCAAGATTTGAGCTCAAAAATTGAAAAAAATATGAAAGCACCCTGAAGGCTGTTCAAATTTTCCGCGGATATTCCTTTTGTTTTTTTTCTGTAATTTGTGTAAAAAATTGCTTATACTTCACACACTTATACGTTGTACCCCTTGCTTTAAACGAACAACAATCCTAAAACATGTATCTCTAACTTAAAACAATAACCCTTTCATGCCGGAATTAACTTGTGTATTGTGCAATATTTGACAAACTCAAGCCCCCGCCGGGTATCGAAATCGGAACGAACGGATGAAACTTGCGTACGCAAACCGCTGAGCTAGGGGGGAGCTGTTGCTCGGATCCTTAAGGAACCTCGCAACGTGAGCGGTAAATAACAATGCTTGTTTAAGCGTACTACATACGACGATACTCAGAAAACGCAAACGACTCGCAACGTGCGTTAGATCCATTTGGACCTAGCAGGCATGAAAGGGATAAACCCTAGTGACATTAAAAATTTCGGTATTTTTTAATAAAAAATACCTAAAGTCTTCGGACCGTATCACAATTTTACATCATATAACCGTGGGGTAAACTTAAAATGAATATCATAGAACAAAAGTTAATTATGAGCCTAGGCAAAGCTTAGGATAAGTCTTCCGGCTTGCTCTTAGACTTAGCCTTAGGTTTAAATATAGTTTTAGGCCTGGGGTTAGCCTTAGGCTTGGACAGGCAAAAGATATATGCGATTATTCGAGAGGAAAAACTAGACACGAGGGACGATGGTAGGCTTATGATTTCATATAATTGGGAAAACATTAACTGCGAACCTGAACCGATTCAGCTGGTTTTACTAAGTTAATTCGTTAATACGGTTCCTATTAGCATGTAAAATTATACATTTATCGAGACAATTTTTTTTCGAAAAATTTGGGTTCCTAAGACAGAATATTAGGAATCAAAAAAAATTATAAAAATTTATTATAAAGGTGGCTGAACTGCATATTTTCTGAGAAGCTGAGTCGAATGATGCC
>JASANE010010114.1:0-31668 GCA_030248225.1 Trileptium ribeirensis
TAACTACTACTTCGTTCAGTTACGTATTGCTATAAAAATAAAAAGAATAAATGAATAATAATTCAAATAAATAAATAAGTAAGTAAATACTAACATAAAAAAGTTAAAAATAAAAATAAAACAGTTTTAATAAATGTTCAAAATTATATTTTATTTTACACAACTTAACATATCTATGGGTCGAAAAACGAGTACTCTTAGTATATAGGTGCACGGGTACAGACGGCGTGAGGCGGTAGGTAGTCCGCCGGGGGATGGGGGAAGTAAGCAGGAGGGGTTATAAAGCAACCTGGGGTTAAATTTTGAAATCTTTACAAATTAATGATAATGATAATGATTCCTTAATTTTAAAAATTTTCATCAATTTTCGCGTAGTTTTGTAAATTTCTCCAGTTTTTGCTAAAATTATATTTTCTTCAAATTTTGCCAATTTGTGCTAATTTTTTCTATATTTTGCCATATTTCTCGAATACGGAGATAGCGAGCATGGCCATGTTAGTATATACTTTTTCGAAAGTGATCCGTGCCAGTTGGTACGTAAATTTTAAATCAGTGTATTAAAGGCGTTTTCACATAGCGTCCTAACGAGTCTGCTCTTATCCTATTTGCAAGGATTTTGCATACGGAATGATAATCAGTGTATTAAAGGCGTTTTCACATAGCGTCCTAACGAGTCTGCTCTTATCCCATTTGCAAGGATATTGCACACGGAATGATAATCAGTGTATTAAAGGTGTTTTCACATAGCGTCCTAACGAGTCTGCCCTTATCCGATTTGCAAGCATTGTGCATACAGAATGATAATCAAGCATTTAACCGTGAGCCATCCGATCCGTTCCACTATTTCATAGGATTGGAATCGGATGATGAGGTATAAAATTAAACACAGTACATGGTAATCGCAAAATTTTGTCAAATCAGATCGGATACTATCTGACCAAAGTGGTCTAGTAATAATTGTCAGTAGATAAATCGAAACTTTTGACATTCTGTAGCCGTTACAAAAACTTCAAAAAAACTTCAAAAACTTTCAAAACTTCCAAACTGAAAAACTCAAAAGTGAAAAACTTTCAAAAGTGTCCTTCAGAATTATATTTATTTAAAACAAAATCTAAACAGAAATCTAATCTACACTGTTTCCGACACTCGAAAAGTGCTGAAACATGAACCAAAAACTATGTCGTCCGGCAATGTATATCACGCAGTGTGACATAAATATGACTCTCTTCATCAAAAGTAGTCCGCACTGTTGGCCATTCCTGAGTCGTATATTGACACATAGTCTTCTATCCCGAATATTGGGAGCCAGAATATACCAAAACGAAGATTTTCGAACCAACAGTTGATCTCAAAAATTACGAAACTAAAGAACGGCACTTATGTGGAATCTGAAAACTAAAAGAGAAAAACCTTAAAACTTACTTGTGTTGATGCAGAATGTCCTTCGAATATAACGCGGGCGAACGGATCGCTTAATCCACTTTCGTCCAAACCGATCAGATCCCGGGCCAGATATATATGACAGCGTAGCTCGTACGTGTGTTTCTCTGCAATGTCAAAAGCTTAAATTAGCTACAAAATCTATTGAATGCATTTATTCAATTACAATACATTAATCAAATTAAAATACACGAATGCTAAAATTAAAAGAAACAATACTTTCAAAACCTATTTTGTTCTTTATATAAAGCTCCCAGAGGTGCTAATTTAGTCATGAAAAACGTTCTAATGGCTTAAAGTTACTGGTTGGTCTGCGATGCAAATAAAATGTTCAAACATTCTTCGTCAACGACAACATAGAGAGCCATCGTATAAAACCCACAAACCTGCAATTTAGGTCCGATCGATTTCATTTGACCAGCAAAGAATAGCTTTGAAACGTTTATCTGTACCGGGGTCGCTCAGTTCAGGACTTCTGGAATTAATTCCCCGAATGATACAGCCTAATTGGTTAGGTTAGAATTGTCTAAAAGTCACTGCTATTTGAGCCTGATAATTTTGTCTTGTCTACAATGTCGTTAAATTTATACATTATTATAATTCTGTTTGAACTTTAACCCATATTGTGTCTCACCTTGTAACAAAAGATAACATAGCTGCAAACATTAATGGAATCTGGGACATATATTGTAATTTCTGAGATAAGCGTGTGACCTTCTCAGGGCGTCATTTTGACCAACTATATCCTATTCTTACCTTTAGTAGACCTATTCGTGAGATTTAATACATCAGATGGGTTGTCTTATTTTTTTCGAATGCGCGAGTTGGACATTCCGTGTTTGATTACGGGCATTTTGTCGTACACCAAGGTTACTCAGTGGCACACCCACGGTGGTCCAGGGTTCCGAACCCCCAAGGCTTGGTCAAAAAATATTTATCAATGACTCTTTGCTGAAACGTTGTCCGCCAAATCGCCGGATATATAGATGACATACAGCTGGTTCTTGTTAAGCCAGAAGCGATATTATGATGTAAATGAAGCCAAAGCCAATTTAACGAAACGATCTAAGGTACAACCCTTTTGTGGTTCGACATGAGATCCCCAAAGACAAAACTATGCGTGGACCACTGAATATACGGGTTCCCAGCGCCATAAACAAATATATTTAGCGTAGAAATTCAGGGAATCTGAGCAGGACGTATAACCGCAGAATCAAAGTGTCGGCATGCAGACACTCCTGGGCAACCCGCTTTAACAGGACAACTCCTGCTATCACACATTTTCACATCACTTCCTTGGGATTTAAGCATTTCAGTGCAAGGCACCTAAAACTGGTTCAACAAAGAGTAACAAAACGTGGCAACGGTGTCACTGGCTGGCAGTTGAAACAAAATATAAGTGTCAGCCAATGTTCTGTTTTGAATTTTATATCCAAACTCAAGTAATAACTAACCAAATATTTCAACGGGTTTTTTGACATGAAGGAAATAATGGAAAATTTCACGATATCATCATAGATTGTCATACCAATTACATTTTAGCAGCCAAAAAATAGGTTTCGTATAATGTTACATCAGATACGACAGTGACAACATAGTATCAAGTTTAGCTGTATTGTTTCAGATCCATTCGATATTTGAAGCTTCCAACCTCCTAAAATCCAGGTAACTCAACTAACCTTGGTACGTAATAAACGATGGTGGCAGTCCGCCAGGTTGGTCGGATTCGCGTATTTCGTCAGTTGAAAGGTAGCCTTTGGTCATACCGTGAAGGTAGCCGGATTTATACTTATCCAGGCCCAGCCATAAATATGTGGTGACCTGGGCTTGAGTAACGTTCAAATCTTGACCTCTCCCACCGGGTATCTGAAATAATGTCAAAATCAATTAATAAGATATTAAAGGTATCTAAGCTATACTTAGAGTGCCAGTTCTGATATCCTGTTTCGTGACTAGCGCGGCCAGTGTTTCTGAAGCACATCTCGTGATGGGATTCCTGTTCTGAAAAGGGAACTCTGCTTACATTCAGAGCAAACTGGTACTCATTTTATAGGTGGGTAATCTGGAGCAGCGTGGACTTAGTCTCTTGGTCACGAAGATTATGTCCGCAGGAGAATTCGAACACACGGCCTAATGAGTGCAAGATCTGCACTTAACCACCGCGCCACAAGACGATTAAATGTCTAAATATATATAATTACACATCTCGGTCGGCAACAAGAACTATGTTTTAGCCGGTAAGGGCCTATGGTTATTGTCGGCAAAACGTCTAGCGAAAATTCATAAGAGAACAGATGTTCGAACTTTCTATGCCTCTATAATATTCTTGAACATGAAACTAAGACGATTACGCTCCAAAGTAGAATCGGTAAGAGATCTCTCGAAATGTTAACAATGTTTCAGAGTCAAGAACTGCCATCATCGCTTCACTGCTTGTGCTTTGACAACTCAGGAGATGTCGGAAATAGCAAAAACTCGCAAAATATTGGACAATCAGAACATGATTAGCAGCAGGCCCTCAAAAATCAGTGTTTTACAATAACTTTTAACAATATTAATATGCCCACGATAATACAGTCAGTTTCACTGCTTGTGCTTTGACAACTCAGGAGATGTCGGAAATAGCAAAAACTCGCAAAATATTGGACAATCAGAACATGATTAGCAGCAGGCCCTCAAAAATCAGTGTTTTACAATAACTTTTAACAATATTAATATGCCCACGATAATACAGTCAGTTTCACTGCTTGTGCTTTGACAACTCAGGAGATGTCGGAAATAGCAAAAACTCGCAAAATATTGGACAATCAGAACATGATTAGCAGCAGGCCCTCAAAAATCAGTGTTTTACAATAACTTTTAACAATATTAATATGCCCACGATAATACAGTCAGTTTCACTGCTTGTGCTTTGACAACTCAGGAGATGTCGGAAATAGCAAAAACTCGCAAAATATTGGACAATCAGAACATGATTAGCAGCAGGCCCTCAAAAATCAGTGTTTTACAATAACTTTTAACAATATTAATATGCCCACGATAATACAGTCAGTTTCACTGCTTGTGCTTTGACAACTCAGGAGATGTCGGAAATAGCAAAAACTCGCAAAATATTGGACAATCAGAACATGATTAGCAGCAGGCCCTCAAAAATCAGTGTTTTACAATAACTTTTAACAATATTAATATGCCCACGATAATACAGTCAGTTTCACTGCTTGTGCTTTGACAACTCAGGAGATGTCGGAAATAGCAAAAACTCGCAAAATATTGGACAATCAGAACATGATTAGCAGCAGGCCCTCAAAAATCTGTGTTTTACAATAACTTTTAACAATATTAATATGCCCACGATAATACAGTCAGTTTCACTGCTTGTGCTTTGACAACTCAGGAGATGTCGGAAATAGCAAAAACTCGCAAAATATTGGACAATCAGAACATGATTAGCAGCAGGCCCTCAAAAATCAGTGTTTTACAATAACTTTTAACAATATTAATATGCCCACGATAATACAGTCAGTTTCACTGCTTGTGCTTTGACAACTCAGGAGATGTCGGAAATAGCAAAAACTCGCAAAATATTGGACAATCAGAACATGATTAGCAGCAGGCCCTCAAAAATCAGTGTTTTACAATAACTTTTAACAATATTAATATGCCCACGATAATACAGTCAGTTTCACTGCTTGTGCTTTGACAACTAGGAGATGTCGGAAATAGCAAAAACTCGCAAAATATTGGACAATCAGAACATGATTAGCAGCAGGCCCTCAAAAATCAGTGTTTTACAATAACTTTTAACAATATTAATATGCCCACGATAATACAGTCAGTTTCACTGCTTGTGCTTTGACAACTCAGGAGATGTCGGAAATAGCAAAAACTCGCAAAATATTGGACAATCAGAACATGATTAGCAGCAGGCCCTCAAAAATCAGTGTTTTACAATAACTTTTCACAATATTAATATGCCCACGATAATACAGTCAGTCAGTTTCACTGCTTTTGCTTTGATAACTCAGACTGGGGAAATGTAGCACAAACAGGAGATAGCAACACACAGTTTTACAGTGACTTTTTGATACTATCAAGCGTCATTTAGAGAAGAGTACGACACTTCTCTGCACTGTAAGATTAGCCCATGTTTGACGATGCGGGCGTTTACGGCCTGATCCCCCCATTTCTGGAGAGTGGGTCGCCATGCATAAACGTTTTGTGGTTGCGACTAGCTCGGAGCCCCATCATTTTGTGGCTGGGTTGGTCGGATCCACAGTTTTGAGGGCGGGTCAGTTGAACCGGCAGCTGCTTACAAACAGACCCCCTCAAAACTGGGGGAGGGGGTGCGGCCTACGCTCCCACAAAACTGGCGAGGAGGGGGATGACGGCCACCCCTGAAATCGGGGCGAGGTGGCCCAGGCCAAAAACTCCCGTGTCGTCAAATACGGGCTAATACAACAGTGCAGAGAAGTGTAATACTCTTCCGTAATGCAGTCTTGCAAATATTAAGCTTTCCACGAAATATGTCCAGTAATAATTATGTACTGTATTTCGCTTTCACGCACAATTATTGTTGACATTTCAGCTCACAATTTTAAGAATAGATATCTATACCTATTCTGTACAAGGATTTGTTTTATTCTATTTGAAAAAAAAATTAAAATTAAAAATTTCTACACTCAAGATATTTTATTTTTATTAATTAAAAGGAGGTTGGTGGTGAAACTATGAGTTTGTTGTGATCACACTACGAGATTTTCATCAATTTTAAATTAGAATTTGTGCAACATACAGCCAAATTTTTTTTCAAAACGTATAAGGCATTGGAAACATATGTGTAATTTTGCCAAGGACTAAGAATTAAGTTCGGTCTCGACTAAAAATTATTCACTTTTGAAGAGTACAAAAACTTTGAAAGATTTATAAATAGCAGATATCGATAGACCAAAAATGGTTTTATAAACGCAAACGGAGCGGTGGAGTTTAGTCAAATGACAGTTCAACAGTCAAAAAATATTGCTATTTGACAGTGCCACGCATAATTCTCTATTGGACTAATCTAAATTTTTCTAAGTCTTTTATTCCGCTCGTAAAATACATTCTACGTTGCGTCTAATTTTATATTAACGTAACTTCACTGATTTCGTACTAAAAGGAACCCGAATAAAAAATAGAAAACTGCCTATTTTTGACAAAAATTCCATCAGAATTTTAGAGCAAATTATTTAATTTCTCGAAAAACAAGTATCCACTTATCAAATACTACAACTTTGCCGCACAGAGTACTTACTTCAGTGAGTGTAGCCAGTTTTAAGTTATTAAATACGAAGTTTTGCTATAATCCCATGAAATTGTTGAAATTTTTTAAACATAATTTGACTAAGTGTGTTTCTCTCTTTTTGGGATCGAAAATTAGGTTTAAATCGTTATCTAATACTTTCAACGCATTTGATTTATAGTTGAAACATATTTTTGGGTATGTTGTTGTCACTGTAGCGGGCTAAAAATTATATATTTTTAAATCAAAAAATTGTTAAATTTAGGCATTTTTTCAATTTAGTTGTAATTAACGAACCGGTACCAGGCCTAGAGTTTTTCGGGTTCAATGAGGTTTTAGGTTTAGGGTTTCGGGTTTTAGGGACGTAATGAATAAATTAAATAAATTGTGCTATTTTTTTCAAAATTGTGTCATATAAATTTCAAAATTTGGACCTTTTAGTGGAATATAATTGAAAAAAGAATGTCTTTGGCTATATATCCCAGTAATTGGCATCGCCTGAGCAGGATAATCCTGTAACAAATCGATTCTTTGGTGTGCGATCCTGATCATAAACCCTTATGAATTTGGAGCAATTAAGTAACTATTAAACTGAAAGTCGCAATGCTATATTAATTTACATGATTACTAATTTAAGAAAATTTATTAAATTAAGAAGATCTACCAATTTAATATATAGAAAAACTTTTAAGTGAACAACTTTATCAAAACGCTAATACTTTCCTGCTTCTATATTGCAAGGCTCGTAGTATATCACAAAAGATTTATACCCAGTTGAGGCAAAACTATGTGCCTTGGTATTATGGGACACCATTTTACACTGTTGACCACTTTAAAACAACCACTATTATTGATTGTTTAAATATATCAATTCTACTTGACAAAAATCATTTCTAATTAAATTTGCTTAGCCCTGTAAAATAAGCATACATCTATTTGATCATATTTCAAAAAATTCTAACCCGAAATTCGTCCCTACCTTAACATTTGAGAAAATTTTTCTGTTCATCAACTTACCTTTAGGAAAAAGCTTTGAATATCGCGACACAGTCGGCCACGCTCCAAATCGTTACCGGAATAGATGAGGTCCTCAACGGGAAAACGTTGATACGCAATGCGTCTGGTTCCAGCCATGAGCCATAAGAATGCATCGGGTAACGAGTGTTGTGGCTTAAAATGTTTTTGCAATATATGTACATATACATAAATGCATATACATACATAAATATATAATGCGCGACTAAACTTAACCTGCGCCCACTAACTATCCTATTTTGTAAAACCCGATGTCGAATTCACATCCATTAGCGAACAAGTAAGAAATGGGATTCGATTCATTGCTAGCCCAGAAGTAGTGATTCGCAATCGGCCAATAACAGTTCTACGACAATTATTAGTTTTCATTAAAGATTCACCTCTGTTGGCGAACAAATTCAATGCAAATGCGACGGCATAAACGAAAGGGTCTTGTATTTTGTCTTTACACTCGCGAACATAACCCGCGGTAATATAAAAGCGATAAAATTTCGTTCGAAAACAATTTTAATTCTCGCGAACAAAAAATAGCAAATTTTTACTTGGCGCTTTCCCAAAAACTTCATGTTTCGTTGAACAAGGTAGTTTCTTTTATTTTACATTTTTTAAAAGACGACATGGTTCTATTTTAGGGATTGTTGCCTAAAACAAATACTTTTAGTATTTTAGTCTATTACTGTTTTATGCAGACTATGACGATATTCAAAACTGTTGCGGATTCTTTTTAGTGCCCGCTGCCGAATTGCATTATGTGCTTCCCAGTATTAAGCACAGTTTGAAAGACTGGTTAGTTCGTTCAGTGTGAGTGCAGCCTGAAAGGCATTCTTAGTGAATACTGTCATTACGACATTTATAGACATATAGGAGGACATAGATGCTGTTGAAAAACAAGACTGTCTGACAATTTGATATAACGTGCTCAACTGCCCGTAATACCGGCAAACATTTGTTTTGGTGGGATTATTAGAAAGTATGGAGGTGGGCAAGAAAGTATGGTGGTGGGCAACAAAGTATGGTGGTGGGCAACAATGTATGGTGGTGGGCAACAAAGTATGGTGATGGGCAACAAAGTATGGTGGTGGGCAACACAGTATGGTGGTGGGCAACAAAGTATGGTGGTGGGCAAAAAGTATGGTGGTGGGCAACAAAGTATGGTGGTGGGCAACAAAGTATGGTGGTGGGCAAAAAGTATGGTGGTGGGCAACAAAGTATGGTGGTGGGCAACAAAGTATGGTGGTGGGCAACAAAGTATGGTGGTGGGCAACAAAGTATGGTGGTGGGCAACAAAGTATGGTGGTGGGCAACAAAGTATGGTGGTGGGCAACAAAGTACGGTGGTGGGCAACAAAGTAAGGTGATGGGCAACAAAGTATGGTGGTGGGCAACAAAGTATGGTGGTGGGCAACAAAGTACGGTGGTGGGAATATGGTGGTGGGCAACAAAGTATGGTGGTGCGCAACAAAGCTGTAGCATGAACCCGGTCGTATACTGTCGCAGTTGGACAGTGGCTGCCAAAGTATCAACAATTTGAAGCTAATTACAGCAGAATGCTTTTGTGATGTATAAGCATAAATTTCCATCGCCTGAGATATAATTTTAGAATTTTCGGGGTCTGTGGGCCTGAAAATAAATTTTCGAGCTGATGGATACGGGACTTGTGGCGATGGACATGCCTTTAAATTGCACGGGTACCCATGGGCTTAAAAATGTTTGCGCACGCACACCTTTAGCTTCCACAATATGAGCCATCTTGACGGGCCATTATTCATCTGCTCTGCCGGAAAACCGAACGGACTAAGTTCAGTTTACTGACCAAATACCATTACAGACGGTAATGCAGACAAAAATCCTAGTCCTTAAAACTACGTCAATTTTGAGGTTTGTTTTCTTGCTAAAGTTAGAAAAAGATTAAGCTACAAGTTAGAAATAGATAAGTTACCACGAGGCCCATCGGTACAGACCATGAATAGCAAAAAAGTTCTATGTTCGCCCTAGTATATCACTAAAAGTACCACAAAACAGAACATTTCTAGAGCCAAAAGCAAACCCCAAAAGCATACTTCGTGAACCAACTTTCGGATTCTCGGCAGGAAACTACGCGCTTCGATTAGCTTGTCGTCTGCATTTTCTTCCGATATTTGAAACCGAACATTCCTTGCAGCTGTCGATATATTTCCCTATGAAATATACAAAATATTTGCAATGAAACTGCTTAAAGATGTGTTCACGCGCTCAAACTTTTTGCTCAAAATTTGTACTTAAAAGTGGAACTCAAAACTTTTTCAGGCATCAAACCCTCATTGATGATTGTGTAAAGGAGAATATTCTTGAAAAGAATAAACAGGGGTCGCACGTTCTATTTCCCAAAAAATTCAAAGCATTATGCTTTCAAGTTTTGATGAATATCTGACCAAAATTTGAGCTCAAATCGTGATAAAATTTTGAATTAATAGTTTGAACGTGTGAACGAACTTTTAGAATTCACCTTGTTGAGCAATCTTTATTCTTGCGAGGGTTTGAAACTATTTTACCAGATATTAAAACGTAATTTGGCTAAAATGCAATCTTTTAAAAACATGCTGTAGACGTGAACGTTCAAATTTGGCCCTACGAGAGATTGGCAAACTATATATGAGACTGTTCGAAAAATCCACAGAAAATTCTTTAAAGCGGAAAACTAAGTTGAAAATTTCTGAGAGTTAATGTGATCCAAATGTGCCTTCACACAGTGAGCCTTTTAATTAATCGCTCAGATATTTACTAAAATCTCATCAAACTAGTCTAATTTTTAATGCAACAATTTGGGAAACTTTGATGTTTGTTAGATATTGAGCTTAAAATGTTTTATGCGGAGTTTACGTTATAAAACGCCCGCCACGTTGAAGATTTGTCACTACGTGACCACGACCATACCATGGTGCATGGTATTCTGAAGGTTATATTATTCAGCACAAGTAATGGTGTCGCGAACACCGTGTACATTACACTATGGTGTCCTCGACATTCTATAATTGAACAGTAGTTTTAAAAAGGCGGGAAAATTAGCTAAGCCAAATTTGAAAATATTTACACTAATTAATTCTATCCTATAAACCATGCCGTTTAAATCTTTGCGTAGGAAGCGCATGTACAAAGCTTGCATTGTATAAACTCACTACAACGAGAAAAACAACAAGGCATCTTGGTAAAGAACTTTCATCACCGCTAGCCAGAGGTTTACGGTGTCCATGACACCGTACATAAATGCTGATGGTGTCCGAAACACTATATAAAACTGCTTGGAATACAATGTTGGTGTTTTGTACACTATATCGTTAACGGTGTTACGCAGGCTGTACGTGGGCGAAACTTCCACATGGCGGGCAACTTATAACGTAAACTCAGCATTATGACAAATTCTTTGCCTCAGATTGATAAATGCGACGCGATGATGCTCTGCTGAAGAGTATGACACTGTTCAGCTTATGCGTGCTAAGGTGCGGTGCGTTGCGCACTGTCCTCCCTGCGGTTCATAGGGACAGTCCATCTTTCTCATTGCATTTCATAGCAGGAGGAACTAAATAACTTCCCCTTGTATTTCAAGGGAAGGGGAATTATTTTTCGTAATTCGAGCAAGCAGGACAAATTTCCCCCTTGAAATACAAGAGGCATTTGTCCCTCTATGAAATGCAGAGGAAAGATGAACTGACCCTAACATGAAATACACGCAGTGGAACAGCGCAAAATGCACCACGACATCTCTATGGGCTTAACGCGCAAGCGTACAAGAATATCATGCTCTTTAGTAAAACATGGTCAACTGCTGATTTTAAAAGTAATGCTGTCGAAAATTCTGAACACTATTCACAACTTCAAATTTAGTAAAAAACACAAAAAATGCATTGAAATTTTGGCCAAAATCTGATCTAATTTTTAAGACCATCCACATTTCAGATAAAAACATTAAACGTATGAGAAAAGGCTTATCGTTTAAGACACTGGAACCAATGGCTCGACCAACGGGTCGTATCATAATCGAGTCGCAGCGTCGTTTTTAACTTTTTGCTCAAACATTTTTTAATTCGGTGTTCTCTTATTTGCAGCGACTGCTTAAGCTACTGCTGTGTTTACAATAGCCAAAACAATTAATTTTCGTTAATTTAATATTTTCGATTGATCAGTTTCAAATAATTCGCTAAGAAATCATTAATTTTGAGTAATCAGGTTGCCAAATAAAACTCAAAAGTTATAAAATCACATCATTTTCGTACAATATCTTTTGCATTAAACATGAACTGTCTACCAAACCTTTAACCCTTTCATGTCCGAATTAATTAGTGTATCGTGCAATGTGTGACAAACTCAAGCCTGCGCCAGGGATAGCACCTGAACCGTACGGGTGAAACTTGTGTACGCAAACCACTGAGCTATCTGGGAGCTGTTGCTCGGTTATATAAGGAACCTCACAACGTGAGCGAATATCAACACACGTTCAAACGTACAAGATACGACAAACTCAGTAAACACAACGAGTCGCTTTGTGCGTTGGGTCCATCTGAATCCAGTGGGCATGAGAGAATTAAATCCCGTATTTTGAATATTTATGTTGTGTGTATTAATTTTGACAGTGCCGACGCTGTATATATATATTTCTAATTTAACAAAACATTCTATACCTAAAACCAACCTATCAGTGAAGACAAACCAGAAGGAGATTCGGTGGCTTTAGCAGTGGGTCTATGCATTAATGGCGAATACTTGTTACTCTTTGTGGGTACGAAAATATGCCTGACCCCAGTAGTGCAGTTTTGGTAAATAGAAATATGAAGCAATACAATGATCTCTATAGCATTGTATATACAAAATTAATGTAACGTCTGACCTAAACTGTCACTCCATCAGCTTAGTTCCTACTTACAACGTTACACAAATGCTATAGAGGAATTAGAGGTACGGCGTATGTTTGCACATGCTTCATCATTCGCCGGGTTTTGCTGGGTTCATTATCAAATCGAACCTAAGTTGCTTCATAGGGCAGTCGTTTGGGTGCGCCGCACTCCACCCAATCTTAGCAATCAAACCGGGTTCGAATATTGGTCTCGCCTCTAGTTTGTCAAACATTGCACGAAAGACAACAATTTTAATTTCGGCTGTTAAAGGGTTAAACATACAATTTCACGTTCGCACAATTTAAACCGCTCTTTGTCGAGTTTGTTTTGACCGCTTCCTAGCTCGATAAAATTCTTTACGATGATTAAATATCGGCTGAAACAGACAAACGTATAAATTATATAACAAAATACTTTTAAAAAATCTGTGGATTTATCAAGAACAGGTCAATGCTATCTACATTGTTTCAAACTAATTTATATCTGTTTCCATAGACGATTTTCAGTGCTGTCCTAATATTGGTTGTACGACCACTATTGCTGATTCACAGAATAATGCGCCCTTCTACTCGAAAATTTTTGTTACATACAACATGTCGTATGTAACAATGTTACATACGACATGTCGTATGTAACAGTGTTACATACGACATGTCGTATGTAACAGTGTTACATACGACATGTCGTATGTAACCGTGTTACATACGACATGTCGTATGTAACAGAGTTACGAACGACATGTCGTGTGTAAGTGTATTATATAATACATGTCGTATATAACGCTGGGGTGCCTGCAACTTCCGTCCTAAATTGTTTCGCGAAATAGATTGTGACCTTACGTCTCAAAATGTCCCTGAGGGACCCTTAACCCCCGAAGCTACGCAACCGCCCGTCGTGTGCGAAAAATTTCACAAATTCCATAAAAATTGCCCAAAGCTGGGGTAATATTGTGTCTTTAAAGGGGGCGGGGGGTCGTCAGCCATTTTCAGCACCTCCCCGAAGATCTTCCTCTCTGTCCAGGCGGCCTCTACCACTGAAATGTGTTGTGATGCTTATCTTTGGCTTAGCCAGGAACACTAAGTTTTGTTGTTCAATTTCATCAATAGTATTTAGCCGTCTGTTCGCGAGCTAAGCAGGACAAGATTTACATGGCATCGATACCGAAACGCTAAATTGATGTGTGTGTTTTGAGCTACGTAGCTACAAGCCTATGGATCAGCGTGGGTCATGGGTCAAGATTATTGACCCGTTTCCGGGCTCGGAAGCAGCAGTTAAAGGGTAATTTTACAAATAGATGTATTAAACATAGTCAGAAAATCCAAAACTGACCGATTTGGTGCCAAATATCGTGTAGGAAATGTGGCCAAGACAATAACATAACTTTACTATGTTGTATTTTGCTAAAGACTACGTGAAACTAAACATTCACAAAACATGACAATACTTAAATAGATCAATCCAGTTCACCAAGTGCTGCAAGAACTATGACTTTGAAAGACACTGAAAAGACATAAAATATATGTTTAGGTTCTTCGGCTCTTAAATCAGTCAAACCTCTGCAAAATAAAATTTTCATGCTGGGCTCTAGTTAACGAAACCAATGTATTCACCGTACCGAAATATATATACATATACTCGTGTGATTGCGCGAAATACTATTTATACATGCTCATACGGGGAGGGAGGGGTATTATTTGCCTGAACCTCGGACCCTTTCCGCGTGAGACATCTCCAACGTGCACCCTCGGGAAGTAGCTTCCCCCTGAGGCTCCGCACCCACCGTCTCCTTGTGCCGTGTAACAGTCATTCATAAAAAATTTCTGCAAATAATTGAATAAAATGAATATTTTAGCCTAATTTTATCAAATTTCTATGTTCGGCGTGCCTCTGTATTGTTTTATAATACAAACGTAACATAATATTTATTAGTTTAGGATCACAAGTTATAGATATTAATTAAGCTGGGACTTAGAATTATTCTAGCTAGAAATATGCCGCACTATATATCAAGAGACTACCACATAGGTGCACCGTTCCTGAAGCAAATTTGAACAAATGGAATTCGAAAATTAAATTTTTCGCACGGAGGGGGGCGCTTCAGGGCGTAACGGTCTCTCAGGGACATTTTGAGACATAATGTTACAATATATTTCGGGAATCTATTTAGGTCGGAAGTTGCAGGTACTCCAGTGTTATATACATGTATTGTATAACACAGTTACATACGACATGTCATACGTAACTCTGTTACATACGACATGTCGTACGTAACTCTGTTACATACGACATGTCGTACGTAACTCTGTTACATACGACATGTCGTATTTAACACAGTTACATACGACATGTCGTATGTAAACACAGTTATATACGACATGTCGTATGTAAACACAGTTATATACGACATGTCGTATGTAAACACAGTTACATACGACATGTCGTATGTAACATTATTACATACGACATGTTGTATGTAACAAAAATTTTCGAGTAGATGGGCGCATTATTCTGTGAATCAGCAACTATTACTGGTTACAGGTAATGAATAAAGTCTAATTTAGTGCCAATTCCGTCGCACAGACTAGCATTGAGCTTGAGTTTAAAGAATCGCCGAGCATTGAATGATTTTTGTGTGCTATTTTCAATAGGATTTATTTCTATGATTATTTTTCTTCTAAATTCACCACACTTTGGAAAATCAGAATTTAAATTTAAATTTCTGCACTGCAAAGTAAAAAGATTCTGACAAAAAAATTAATTTGAAAAAACACAGCACGATTGAGCCGTGCTAAGTAGGTATGAAACAGTTTGAAATTGGAAAATTTAGGCACTTTCCTTAAAACCAGCAACAGGCGATAGTTTCAATAAGGCAATAAATCGTTCTTTCGCTGATCGGTTTATTGGTATAATTAAGTTAATAACAAATATTAATTAGTCACTTTTTTGTAAAAAATACTTGGAATTCATTTTGAAATTAGGTTTAGTGTTGTCATTAAGTATGAAATTAGCTAGATAACAAAAATTATCCTGTTGTGTGTCTGTGAGGTCCAAAATCTTTCAAAATACATTTTAGTTTGGACACTAGCTCGGCTGAAAAATGTAGTGAGCTCGCTGAAAATTAATGTCTTCAAAAAATATGGGGACTCCGTATTTTTGATCCCTTGCGCCCGCTATTCCGGAAGGCGCATCCGGGACAGTGCGCATAAGCGTCAGATAAACTTATATTAGATGTACTGCGACTAGTAACTGATACTTGCTACAATTTTGGAGACTCCAAATTTCTGACCCCCTGCGCCCCCTATTCTGGAAGCCGCATCCGTAACAGAGAGCGCAATGGGCCAAAGCAACCCATATTTGTGTGCTGCGACCCCTAAATACTACTTGCTACAATTTTGGGGACTCCGAATTTCTGACACCTCGCACCCCCTTTTCTGGAAGCTGCATCCAAAACAGGGAGCGCAAGCGGTCAAAGCAACCCATATTTGGCGTACTGTGACTCCCAATTTATACTTGAAACAAATTTGGGGACTCCAAATTTGTGTCTCCCGGCGCCCTCTATTCTGGAAGCCGCTTCCGGAACAGGGAGCGCAAGGGGTCAGAGAAACCCATGTTTGACGTACTGTGACCCCTAATTGATAGTTGCTACAAATTTGGGGACTCCAAATTTGTGACTCCTTGCACCCCCTATTCTGGAAGCTGCATCCAAAACAGGGAGCGCAAGCGGTCAAAGCAACCCATATTTGACGTACTGTGACCCCTAATTGATACTTGCTACAAATTTGGGGACTCCAAATTGGTGACTCCTTGCGCCCTCTACTCTGGACGCCGCATCCGCCTATGTTGATTACCTTACCTGCAGTCGTTTGTGAAGGCTTCAAGAACAAGTTTCAGGTGAATTTCAGCGTTCGGAATTTCTCGTGCAAGAGCCGACGAAACATCGGTAAGACCTGCGTCCTGAAACAAAACTTTTATAATGCAAAATCAAAGCACCTAATTTTATTTTAGCAAATATATAACTATATATAATTCGAAACTAACGTTGGCTAAATTCGCGAGAAAATAATAGCATATATATCAATGTTTTCCACTAAACTAATATATTATAAAAAGAACGATACCAACGCTGTGCAATAGTATTCTGTAAATAATACAAAATATATCCTCTTAAATCTGTCTTTTACGACATTCGACTTATCCCAAGATGAAAAACTTAACGCCGACAATCCAAACAAATTTCAGTTAGGTTCTAAATCCTATCTTACGGCGTTTACCATATGGTAGTTTTATTGCATAGTAGCTTGTTGCTCAGAATCCCCAATTCAAACTGTTCAACTATTCTTTTTGCGTTTTTTATTTCAAATAACATTGATTAAAGTTTAATTTTGAGGAATGTTTTGAATTCGCCGACCGAAGAACGCAATGCTATTTCATTCATAATATTCCACATTTAGACACAGATATTTCCGTATGTGCCAAGTAATGGCAATAAGATTAAAAACACCAAAATATTTTAGCCGAGCGTGAGACACAAAATTTTCCTGAGAATTCTTGTAAAGCAAACTGTCGTCACGAAGGAGGAACAAAAATTGTGCTCAATATAAATATTAATTTACTAAAAATGGCTAGTTTAGAGAAAGCCTCTTCAGTAACGCAGTGAAAAAGCAAGCTATACCGTATCAATACCCTGAGTCTAAGCCTAAGTGTAAGCTTCACATTTTATATAACGCTTAGGCTACGACTAAGCCTAACGCAGGAGAGGAGAGGGAGGTTCCCACCCACGAATCGTACCCTCTAAGCTGTTCATTCTTGTAAACATTAACATTTCTTATAAACATATAAACGAGCGACTAATAAAAGACAAAGACAGAAATACTTTACTCGAATAGTATTCGCTAAACAATTTTAACTAATTCACAAAGTGCCAAGAGATTGTGTGTTCTAGTTGTAAAATTTTGTCGAAATAACAGTTCAAAGCGGTGTCGAAACGATGACAGAAGAAAAACTGGGTACACCTCAAAAAGGAGGTGTAAGTAGTCCTGTGATTAGCCTTCAAAAACATAAAATTAAGTCCTCATTTAAAGAACTTATATTGATAACACAATTAAAGGTTAAGTGTTATTTTTTACCAGTTTTTCAAAAAGACGCTTTAAAGCATTAGAATTGAAGAGTCGTCGACGATTGTCGCACCAGTTTGCCCGGATATACAGGCACGGCTTGTCCTCGACGTACGGAATGTGACAGAAATTGCGATCTCTAAACAAACATAAAGTATTAGAATTGAATAGTTGTCGACGGTTATCGCACCAGTTTGCCCGGATATACAGGCACGGCTTGTCCTCGACGTACGGAATGTGACAGAAATTGCGATCTCTAAACAAACATAAAGTATTTGAATTGAATAGTTGTCGACGGTTATCGCACCAGTTTGCACGGATATAAAGGCACGGCTTGTCCTAGACGTACGGAATGTGACAGAAATTGCGATCTCTAAAAAACATAAAGCATTAGAATTGAAGAGTCGTCGACGATTGTCGCACCAGTTCGCCCGGATATAAAGGCACAGCGTGTCCTCGACGTAAGGAATGTGACAGAAATTGCAATCTCTGAAAATATATACAACAGTATTGAGCGGCATGAAATTAATTTCAAATGGATCATACTCCGAATATTATCTAAGTTCTCAGTTTGTTTTTCAATTTTACAAAGGTTTATATTCTTCTGATGATCACCAGTGCTCAAAATTCGAGAAAATTACACAACATATGTAAATAGCTGCGCTTCACTAAACCTCCCAACTTTGCTTGATTGAAAAACAAACGCCAGTCAACCAATATGCCTTTCCTTCAACTACTTTTAGGTACGAAGCTCAAAGCAATTAGTATATATTTACTGATTGTCTTATAATTCTAGTCAGGGGTACAGCAACAAGGGGACGAGCCCCCTACCTATCTAGAAACGAAGTGCTGCCGTAAGGCGCCCTCCGCAAATTTCCTCAGCGCACCCCCTCCACTATTAAGCGGGCCCTATCAGTTCTGAATGGTTTCCTGAGCTCCTAATGGTTTTCCCAATATATCTTGCTGACAAATAGTTGTTTGTTTCTTTTGTAGTTTCCAAAGCAGCGCAAAACACGTAATAGAACCTGAATACCGGGAATGTTCCCAAAGTGAACCCTAAATATTATTTTCACATGGTTTCGGCCCTTATCTGTAATTGCCATCTTATCTAGTAATCATTCGCAGATAATAAAAAATTGTCAATTTTCAACTGTCGATTGCTGAATCAAATTCATTTTTGCGTGCAAAATACATGAAACACCTAAACCTAGACTATTGACGTGCCAGAAATCTATAATTACTGCCAACAGCAATAGTTAAGTTCAGGTATTTTGTAAATCTTTGCAGGCGATAAATATATATAAATGTATATAATTTATACATGCTCATAGTGGGTAGGGAGTTAGTACCGCCATGGTCCGGACAACCCCTCTCCGGCTACCTCACCCTCCCTGACAACTCACCTGACCCCCTCTCCGCCGATCGCCCGAATCCCGCTGGATGGCCGAAGGCACCGTCCCCTGGGTGTCGGACCTCGGCCCACGTATGATATAATAATATACATTTTTTTGGCCTGCCAGGTTTACGAAAACACCAAACTTAACTATTGTTGCGGTGGCTACAGATCCAAACCACATCAATAGTTAGGATTAGTTGTTTTGAACATTTTCAATTCAAAAATAAATTTGATCCAAGAATCAACTAGTTAATATATTTATATATAAAACATTTAACCTTGTAACAGGCCTCAGTGGAGGTGTCGCACTTCGCCACGCCGGATCCAATATATCTTCAGAAGATTCGTCGTCCAAAAGTTCGGTTTCACTCAACGCGGCCGTTTGCCCTTCAGGCGATCCAGCGCTTCCTTTAGATACATAAATAAATGATAAAAATCTATGAAATATTAAGATCCGCCACATCGTAATGGACTTGATTAAACTAATAATGATTACCTTATATTATACATTTAAACCCACGGTCAATAACCGAACAGACAATAGCAATACGGTACGATTATAAAATTTTAATTATATATTTGAGCCTGAAATATAGTTATTATGCGTCATTCACAAAGAAATCCGTGCTTCAATTACACACTTTAAAATATAGTTAGGATCATTGAACGGTCCTTTGCAGGCACCAATGCATTCACGCTCTTATAAAACTGTTGTGACATATTATCAGACTTTCCTTAAATAAAAACAGGACTGCTGTCATTGTTTCGGACAATCATCTTGTTTCGTTGATAGATAGTATTAGTGTAGAATTTACACAGGACCGCTTCTGTTTTCAAATAACCAGTTTAAGTTTTCACTTCCCAGCTGTACGGTTATTTTTGAAAGGCGATATACCGACAACCAGAGCAGCCGAGACTAAAATCAAGACATATAATAACACCCTGAGTGGATTTTTTTCGTAGTAAAACAATCGTTCCCCGGCACTAAAAACAATGAATGCAAAGCCTTGTCAACAGTTGAAAATAACCGCGAGGAAGAAACATTCGAAACAAAATATGTTTCCGATCTAAATTTACCCATGCTAAGTTCTAGCGACATCGCTTGGCCCGAAAACTTCTTATCAATCATGCTAACGTCCATTATGCACGCGAAGAGAAAAAATTCCTCCTTCTTGCCGAGACTTCGCTGAAATGCAATACAATGCCATTTGTGTGGTCTGTATTCATTACAGTATAGTAATATTGCAAATATGACCCGTGCCAACTTTAGGGGCCGAAGTATAATGCAAGCCATGCCGTTCTCGATATACTAATCCTAAGTCTCAGTACTAGCCTAAGCTAAGGAGCCAATATGAGCCATGTACTAAGCCTAAGCATAAGTCTGGGGGCTGCCCTCCTCCCGAATCCCCTGCTCTAAGCTGTTTTTTCTAACTTTATAAAGTCCGGGTCCTAAAGTTGACATGGGCCGAAAATATTATGCATATATTGAAACAAGCTTGGCTCTGGTATGCTAAAGTTTCGGTTGATCGATGTTTTATCAAGAGAAATGTATCACAGCAGTTTAACATTGTAGCAGACATTACGAAATGTTTTTATAATGAACGTGAAGTGTCTTGAGGCAAAAATATGTCCTGAGCTGAGGTTTAAACATGGAACACGTGCTCTGAAAGACTTGCGCATATCCTGATTCTTACAGCGTAGGACTACTCGCTATTTGGAATAAAACCAGTGATTGATTCTTTTCCTACTACAACATGTCATACGAGTTGACACTGACACCATGACAACGCCTATTTTAAAACTACCACGGTAGCAATCACACTGTATGAGCAAAAGTTTGGCACGGTGGTAAATTGAACCTGGATCGTTTTGATGTGAGCCTCGTACGCATGCCACTATACTGTCAGGGAGCTGTTGCTTAATCCTAATTGAATTTGCTATAATGTGTCGAAAACACCTCTAATTTTTGCCCACTTTGATGTGTAGCCTACTAACACTGTACGGCAGGGTCTTTGGTGCATGACAAGGAGACAAAAGTTCCCAATGACCAGAACATTATGGCGTGAACTTCGCATAACGCACATTACAATCAAAATGCACAACATGCGCTTTATGGAGTCTATCGTAATTCGTAATATTTCCATGGAATACTTTTCACAGTGTCGCATGGAACAGCTAAATTTATAACTAGTCCCGCATGGCCGGCTAGTCGGCGGTTAGTATGAACCGCGATTCAGCGACAACGCCGGATACTAAAAATTCCATCATTTTATCCTGTAGGATATAAGCTCTTGGGTAATAACTGCATGTTCCAGCAATCTCTTGCGGCTGCAGACTCTAAACTGTCAAATCACTTCTGAGCCAAGACATATCATAGACAGTCTGAGAAAAATCGAAAGCAATGTGTCAGCATGAGGGCGTCGTCGTGACAGTAATAACATAAAATCTTGAAACTTGAAAATGTTGAATCTAAAACAAGTATTGGATGATTTACAAAATCCAAAATTTTGTGTAGTTATTTGAATCCTACAGCTCAATTCCATACTGATTTAAGTATATTTCTGTTCTCTCGTTCGGGAAAATGAATTATAAAAAACGGTTGAAAACACTCTTTTTATTGGAAGGTACTAATGATGAATTATTACAGAGGTGACCAATTTACTCTGATCACTTTAATACTGCATTTGATGGGAGGGTGTAACGTTAGAACAGATGGATGATTTACAATGAAAATATGAAAGTTACGTTTTCCAAAAACTAAAGCACGTTTGTCCTGCTCAGTTCTCTTATATTTTTAATCCTCAGATTGAAGAGAGAAAAGTTTTTTCAGCTATGGTTGTGGGTGGAAAGGGAATTTTGTGAGACTTTAATCCAGTGGCGTAGCCCGAACAGACCGGGGCACGAGACTTGCTAACACGGCACAGCGTAACCCTATGTACTTCATTTTTATGTTATCATGCACGGAGGCATGCTTGGCGGTACTGAGATGCAAGGTCCCACTTTGCTCGCCCAACTTGAGAAATAAAAACTATTTACAATAAACAAATTAAAGACCGTGATAAGATGACCCACCGATAAAAATAAATTAAATGTTTTAAAAAATCCGTAAATTAGGCTGACCTAAACCATGAATCGATGATAGTAGAACAGAACACAAGCTTTACCTCTGAGATTGCCAAACAGGGTTCAACGATTGCTTCAGCCGGAATTTCTTTAACGTTCTCGATAAGGTCACACCGAAAACTGATCAATAGTCGACCGCGATATGCAACACCTGAAACATTTATTCTGAGCGCTTTCAAATGATTTCTGGGAAAACAATAGTTGTTTTTGTCTCAGAGTTGCACCGCGAAGAAATTAGCTCAAGCTGAACAGGCAAATCATAGAATCATTCCGCTCATTTAGAGATGCACTGGAAAGTCGCTCTAATAACCTACAACGCTCCATATATATCCTGAATACGTAAATAGCTTTATAAGTAATCCGACAATCCGTCACAAACATAACTATCGCAAACTTGACATAAATTGCTAAACTTGAAATGTATCACACTGTAAACGAAAAAAGATTAAGTAATCTTCTTATTTTTTTCAAATAGTTTTGCACCTTCATCATCCGCTAAGTAAAGTCGCAGATATCAAGATTTTGGGTTTAATATGAGCCAAGTTTTGCACATGTGAAGGAGAAGAAAATTATGTGTTCTAAAACCAGCTCGTACGATTCTCGTCACAGTTTCATTGAATGCATCGTTTAGAAACTAGGAATGAGATAGAACCTACCCATCATGTAAGGATCGGGCACGGAAAGTCGAAACACGTCTTGGATTGTTTTGCCCTAACAATCGTTGACTTGTCTTTGGGCGCTTCAAAAACTCCGCTGTTTGGTAGTGTTCCTCGATAACTCGTGATGAGTGATCATTATCCTTCGCGAGTATAATCAATCTTCGGGGATCAAATTTAGGCTAATACTTGTAACATTTTAAAATTTGACACGGTCGAATAAGGAATTTAGGACCACGTAAACTCGTATTAGCTTATTAGATACATTTTATCACTTCTGGTTGATTAGAATGTCAGCTAAACTTGGGCAAATATACTTTTAACACGCACGACATTTACACCTTATATTATATTATGATGCGCTTGCCTATCGAGGAATTTTAAACGACAGAGAAATAATACAGTAGTTATTAAAAATTTCTTAGTTTTCACTCAAATTGGTACAAAAATATTTCTGCTATTTTACACAAAACCATATATAGAATTTCAATCAATAACTAAGTAAAGACAAATACCTTCACCAATTCCAGAATTCAGTTCCACGGTCTTATCACCAAGCACCGCTGTGTCCCGAACCGAGCCATACAAATTGATATATGTCGGGCCATACGTTGGAAGGAAGCCTTCAAAAAACTATCGAAATGTTTTAATTTAAGACTAAAAATTATACGGATATCAAAGCTACCGTGACTACTTTAAAACATTATATCTCAATTTTTTCATGACTTCAACGGCTTCATGGCCCAAATAAAATGGCGGTTTTGTATAAGAACTTGGCAGTGCAATAGTTTTTTTTACATCATGTTCTTGATGAGACTTATTCAATTGAACCAAAAGCATTTTGCAGTCATGAAATTTTGGATACAACATGATTGACGTTGTATCAACTGATACAGATACACATTTAAAAACCTATATACATTCGGTTTTGTGCAATGACAGCAAGTATTGTCACGTAACTGTGTTGTTATCAGAAAAAAACAGCCTACACCAAAACGAAATCTACATATCCTTAGTAACAATTCAAAACTGGACAACCACGCTAGACATTCAACATTTGCAAAGACGTTATTTAATTTGAAAATGTGAACTATTGTTCATTTTACTGTGAGCTAAAATTAGGGCCTGCTGGTCCACGGAATGGGGTGAGACGCCTGGATCTTCACGCAAAAAACAAGTCTAACGCGTTTCTAGAAAATACTTGCCCTGTGAGGACATATACGCATTGTGGGAATAGGCTCATTAGATAGATCTGAAGGTTGCCAGTTGAAATCTTTCTTTACAATTTATCTGAGGCGATCATCAACTAATGATGAGAAAGAGCCAGATTTTCAGGATCGGGATTGGCTCTTCATAAACCATATCTGGCTCGGCTCGGATCTGCCGATGAAATTCCAGGATCGGCTCGGCTTATAGGCTCCTAATAATAGTAGTTTGCGGCTTAGTAATAGTAGAGAGAGCACAATTTAGTAATAGTACAGAGAACAGAATGCAATAAAAAATCCACAAAAGAGACTATATATATATAGTTGATATTAGAACCCTTAAGATCAGAGCCGAGACAATTCTAGTTTGCGGCTTAGTAATAGTAGAGAGAGCACAATTTAGTAATAGTACAGAGAACAGAATGCAATAAAAAATCCACAAAAGAGACTATATATATAGTTGATATTAGAACCCTTAAGATCAGAGCCGAGACAATTCTAGTTTGCGGCTTAGTAATAGTA
Source organism: Trileptium ribeirensis (assembly GCA_030248225.1). Lineage (NCBI taxonomy): Eukaryota > Metazoa > Nematoda > Enoplea > Enoplida > Thoracostomopsidae > Trileptium > Trileptium ribeirensis. The sequence continues at coordinate 24,637 of JASANE010010114.1, forward strand.
GAGAGAGCACAATTTAGTAATAGTACAGAGAACAGAATGCAATAAAAAATCCACAAAAGAGACTATATATATAGTTGATATTAGAACCCTTAAGATCAGAGCCGAGACAATTCTTACTGTTGTCAGGTGTTATAATTATGCTTGCGTTTTGGATTAGGACTTTTAAGATCGCACTGCAGCTTTTAAAGATATCCTAGGCTCGGGTCTTACATATTGATCCTAGGGTCCGGTTCGGATCGGGCTAGCGCCGATCAGAGCTGAGCCATGTGGCTAGATTCGCAACTCTAGTATCAACCAAAACTCTGCAGAACGGGAGTTCAGTAAAGTCGCCCCACAGCATTGCCACCATAGATATGTAATACGCTATAGTTTACTAAGCACTTCCTTTTTCTAAACTTGTTTTGTATAGATTTGAGTTTATAGAAAATTTTATAGTAAAAAAATAACACTAAGTTTGTTTACAAATTTCTTGATTCTCTATTTCATAAACTCTCATTTTGCTGTGTCTAAAATATACCGAGTAATAACTCTTTTAGGCAAATATTCGCTCTCTCTCTAATTTAACTCAACTTACCTTCTTCTTCATCTTCAAGCAAACCTCCCAGTTGTGAAAACCGTTTGCTACCTAAAAATTGAAAAAATACATTTATTTAAAAATGAATATACATTGCATTATACAATAAATTATAAAATTGAAATTTTATTACTTAGTTTTATTACATTAGTTAGTTTTACTATCACAAATTCCTTTTTATTCCACATTCTTGTTCCTAAATTTCAACCCGAACTTAAGGTGATCATCACGTTTTTGTTCAACATCGATGATTGTATATCATTGACGATGATATTAACAGAGTGATTTCGTATAACTTTTACGATACACAGAGAAAAAATTAGCAAAGAAGTACGTCTAAATTATGTATCGATCATAATTCAAAATATCACACTAGTGTTTGCAACAAAAATCAGACAAAAACTAGTACCCATTCTGTAAAATTGAGCCCTAAACCCCTTAGGATTTAGAAATTTCTGGTCCCAAACACATGGAACACAATATATATTTATTCCTTACGATATTTACTAAAAAAATTATTAAATAACAAAATTCAGATTTGCGAAAAAATTGAAATATATTTACAAAGAATTCTGTAGTTAATAGTAGGTTTATTTTTTATTAGATATGAGAAACTAATTAATTTCTTCTTTTTATTATTAAATTCATTTACATAATTTACTAAATATTTATTAAAAAAATTAATATAGAATATAGAATTAGTAATTTTTTAATTTTAATTTAAATTCAATAAAGTTAACTGAAAATTGTTGAATTCTCAAATTTTATTTATTACTTTAAATTTTGTTTTTACATTTATTTTTTAATTTTATTTATTACTTTTAATTTTATTTTTACATTTATTTTTTAATTTTATTTATTACTTTTAATTTTATTTTTAGATTTATTTTTTAATTTTATTTATTACTTTTAATTTTATTTTTACATTTATTTTTTAATTTTATTTATTACTTTTAATGTTAGTTTTACATTTATATTTTAATTTTATTTATTACTTTAAATTTTATTTTTACATTTATTTTTTAATTTTATTTATTACTTTAAATTTTATTTTTACATTTATTTTTTTATTTTATATTTCATTGCTGCAACTAACCTCGTTTCCCTTCATCGCATATCGAATTCAAGTCCAGATAATGTGTCGCAATAATGTCTTTGTTGATCGAATCATCACGGACTTGAATTTTGACCCGGCGTACCATCGGCGGAAACATTTCGGTGAATACAAGTTGCTCGTTCCATACTGGATTGATCGTATTTCGTTTGATCGATGTTCTGCCCTATAAACGAAGCAAATATTTAAATGCTTTTTTCAAGAAAAACTTGTTACGACATGGTTTTAGAGTTGGAATAATGAAACAAATGTTTTTACTAAAAATTAAACTAATATAAAATAGGTATAGTTATTAATGCTACAATTCTCAATTTATAGTTCATTGTCTTATAGTGCTGACTAACTACTGATAAAAATACGGCAATAAAGTAAATTTTGTAAGACTTAAACGTTTCAGGCGTGTAAATAGGACTGTGATACTGTTAAAACTGTATCTAGAAGCTATCGTTAAATCTCAATTCACCTTCTCTAATAGTTCATTGTCTTTTAGTGCTGAATAATTACCGATAAAAATACTTCACTAAAAATGGCATATCTCAATGCCAAACAATAAATATTGAAACCCTACCATATTTCCAACAAATGTGACTTCAACGTATGGATCCACAAGGGATTTTGTTGAGGCTGATGCCATCACCTTTTTAATATAAATAACTAAAAATGGCATATCTCAATGCCAAAGACTAAAAATTGAAACCCTACCATATTTCCAACAAATGTGACTTCAACGTATGGATCCACAAGGGCTTTTGTTGAGTCTGATGTCATCGCCTTTTTCATGCTTGACATTACACACTTTAATGCCAAAGACTAAAAATTGAAACCCTACCATATTTCCAACAAATGTCACTTCAACGTATGGATCCACAAGGGCCTTTGTTGAGTCTGATGCCATCGCCTTTTTCATGTTTGACATTACACACTTTAATGCCAAAGACTAAAAATTGAAACCCTACCATATTTCCAACAAATGTCACTTCAACGTATGGATCCACAAGGGCTTTTGTTGAGTCTGATGCCATCGCCTTTTTCATGCTGGATATTACACACTTTAATGCAAAGACTAAAAATTGAAACCCTACCATATTCCCAACAAACATGACTTCAACGTATGGATCCACAAGGGCTTTTGTTGAGTCTGATGCCATCGCCTTTTTCATGCTTGACATTACACACTTTAACGCCAAAGACTAAAAATTGAAACCCTACCATATTTCCAACAAATGTGACTTCAACGTATGGATCCACAAGGGCTTTTGTTGAGTCTGATGCCATCGCCTTTTTCATGCTGGATATTACACACTTTAATGCAAAGACTAAAAATTGAAACCCTACCATATTCCCAACAAACATGACTTCAACGTATGGATCCACAAGGGCTTTTGTTGAGTCTGATGCCATCGCCTTTTTCATGCTTGACATTACACACTTTAATGCCAAAGACTAAAAATTGAAACCCTACCATATTTCCAACAAATGTGACTTCAACGTATGGATCCACAAGGGCTTTTGTTGAGTCTGATGCCATCGCCTTTTTCATGCTAGACATGAGTCCCGCACTTGACGACGGTAGTCCTTCAGCCTTGTAGATCTTAATCGCATATTTGGCTCGCTGACGCTCTGCTGCGTTACCCTGTGGGATGAGCAAATTCCTAAAATAAATTACAACTAAAAATCAAAATAAGGAATTTGATTAGGAGTCAGGCTGTAAAATATTAAAAATACTAATTAGTATTAAACATTAGTAAAATTAGTAAAATATTAAAAATACTAATTAGTATTAAACGGGTTAAAACCCGTTTAATACTAATTTTTCACAAATACCTTTTAAACAACTCTAAATTATTTCTATGCAGTAAAGCAATTCAGTCTCGAAATATCAAGCCTTAAACTTTGCTGATAATAAAGGTAACTGCAATTAAGCTGCACACTGTAAATGGTTCCTTTTTATATGAGAAAATGATATCAAACAGTAAGCCGTCGATTACTCAAAACATATAGACACAGTGCGACAGTATGACATTGATTGGTTTGAGCGAATACATTACTAAACCTAAATTCGATATTTTTGAGCTTGAACATTGAACACAGGATAGCTACAATGAGCATTTTTAAACATTTGTCATCCTGCAGATGGGACTTGCCCCGGTGTAAGGACATCTGTCATCCTATAGGTGGGACTTGCCCTGGTGTAAGGACATTTGTCATCTTACAGGTGGGACTTGCCTTGGTGTAAGGACATTTGTCATCCTACAGGTGGGACTTGCCCTGGTGTAAGGACATTTGTGTTCCTACAGGTGGGACTTGCCCTGGTGTAAGGACACTTGTCATCTTACAGGTGGGACTTGCCCTGGTGTAATGAGATTTGTCATCCTACAGGTGGCACTTGCCCTGGTGTAAAGAGATTTGTCTTCCTACAGGTGGGACATGCCTGGTGTAAGGACATTTGTCATCCTACAAGTGGGACTTGCCCTCGAAACAAAATCAAGAGTTGAGTGAAGTAATGTCCCTGTGCAATCCTTCCGGAACCTATGCTATGACATCAAAGCAATTATACACTTCACGGGACTCGGGAACATATCTAATAATACTTAAAAGTAATAGGCTTGTGGTTTTTCAGCCATATACAATGAGTTGCAAGAATTTTGGTGACTGATTCATTGTTGAATTCAATATCGAATAAATTTATATTGATATTGCGGTGAGGGACATTCCCTATGAATTGGATTTACCAGAGAGAATCTCGGTTTTTGAGTATATTTACCCGGACTTCTTATTGAAATATTGGGCCTAGTATTGCAGCTTCAGAGCCTCGGTCAGACCATCGCGGCGGCTTTTGGAATGCATCCTGTTGGTCCAAAATCAGATAACAATGAATAGTTCATTAAAAAATCCCGATTTCATCCGAAAATACAAATGAACACGATATATAATACAACATCCAGGTGCGTCCAGCGGCAATGTGTAATGTCTATGAACTGCTCGTAGATAACAATGACATTCTGAAAAATTCGTGGATAACTTGAATCCATGGCTGTTTCCATCAATGAAGCATGTGCATTTGCTATATAACCGGCTAAATAGCTAAAGGTGAGCCCACCAAACATTTGAAACCTGAATAGACGTGAAAATTCTCTTACGCGGCTAAACGTTTGTACTTTTTAGGATAGCACAATATTATAATTGAAACACTGTTCCACTTTAATAAACCACACGTAGCAGGATTATAGGGCTTCCGAGTAGCTGTAAAATGATCGCTTGGATCTCATTTCATATTCGGGTTTTCGGCTAAATAGGATTTCATTGGCCCAGCTCTGAATTCGGTAAACTGGATCAACTCGAAGGCTGCGTATTCAAAAAGGACACCGTATCACATGCCTGAGTCTATAGTTCATTTTTCACGGTACAAACATTCCACTATACTCAACTCAAAAAGAAGTTCTATAACTCAAAATTTTTGATTCTATTTTATATCATAAAAATTGAAATTTTGGGAAAAAACATTTAACCAAATAAATTCTTTGAGATCTAGCGAAGATCTTGTAAAAATAATAGAATATTTAATTATTGTTTCAATTGCTTCCTAAAACTTTTTCAACGCAAATAATACTATTTCTTATAAAATTGGACTTACGCCTCTATATCGTCGTCGTCTTTATCACTTTTGGGCGGAGGCTATAAAAATTTAATAAAAATTAAAGTATTAATTATAAAAAAAATATAATTTCTTATAAAATTATAAAAATTATAGTAAATAAGTATATATATAATTCTTATATTTTCCAACTATATGCTGTTTACAACTACAGCAGTGATATTGCTACTGCTACAACTGATACTACCAACCTACCACTGGAAATTTGAAACGAAATTTAACATAGATAAGGGAAAACTTGAAGCAAAGCAGTGCTTAGTTTTGACTCAATGAATTTTGCTGTTTCGTTGTTCAATTGACACCATCGAGTATTTATTCCTGTACAGCTGTGAACAAAATTTCAGCGTCCACAGCCGTTCCCAATATTTTTAAACAAAAAATTCATTTCGCCAACGCAATGCGCAAATAGAATAAATGTCCATCTGAAGTGGACGGTACTTTCACGAGCCGAAACCGAAAGCTTCTGTCCGATTTACATTCAAGTCGATACATAAAACCTCGTCGACCATAAACCATCGAAAACAACCGGCAACGCATCAAGTATTTGTGCTGGTCTCTACATAAAACCAAACCAGCGTATTCAGCCTACAGGATAACCTATATACACAGGTCTTTGTGACTTGTAGGCAATACGTAACCAAACAACTGAACACAGAATATACCTATTCTGGAAATCGGCTTCAATGACCATAAACCTAATGAAACCCCATGAAAAGACATAAAAGATGCACGTTGGAATCGAGATAACCAAATCACTGATCCAGCATATCGAAAAGTCGTCATGACGCGACCAAACCTGTGCCTAAAGTATATGCGTGTATGTATATGTATTGTTTTTCACGCCACATGATCCGGTTCGTATCCAATTCGGTCCGACAAAATTGTGCATGCTGTGACGAATTCTGCATCCTCATATTGCATCATATGATCCGATGGAACGACGTGAAGCGCGCGTTTAAGATTTTTCGTCATGAAAACCTCAGTATCGGCTCTTTCCCAATCAACCGGTCTATGTTATCACTTTGGTGAATCTGATAAATGTCTCATTGCAATGGATTGTATTGTATGCAACCTCAGGAATACCAGTTTTTAGGCTTTTCGATACCAAGTTTAGTCTGTATATGAGATTTGTGACTTTTCTCGTGTATAATATTCATGTGTGCATGTGCCCTCAAGAAATCCATTTTTGGCCTCAATAGAACTAGGTTATGCTTGCTAAGTTTATGAAGCATAATTTTGATGAATGGAGAAAACATATGAAAGCCTGCTCTTCGTTTGAGTGGTGTAATGGGTTAGTTGCTGTAAAATTTGTTAATGTGTTTGTCCTCTATAGAATATCGAAGTATTAAAAAGCCAAAAACAGTTTCAATACTCTAATTTTTAGACTCAGACGGGCATCCCGAAAATGCTCTTCTATGTTGCAGACAAGAAATGGATCATCTAGGAATTCATCGCACGCATTACAATTAAGTACAACTTTTACAATGTACACCTTAAAATGGGCTAAAATTAAAATAAATATGGTTTTTTTAATTACTTAGCTAGTATTTGAGCTATTAACACTGAACATGTAGATTAGCTAAATCATTTTGCAAAACCCATAACTCGATAGACCGACCGACTCTGTAAAAGTTAACACCTTGAATGCATTTGACAGCATATGTAACTGAACGAAGTACATGTACATAT
>JASANE010010119.1:0-16964 GCA_030248225.1 Trileptium ribeirensis
CGAGGATTATTTCAAGCGGTGTATCGGTGAATCGTGTGATCGTGGAATTTATCTTGTGTTTTACGTAAGTGAATGTTTATGTGTAATTCATGTATGATTATTATAATAAACTTTTGGGAAAACTACGTTTGACTACCAACTCCACACAGAAATTTAAAACCACATTATTCCACTAAACTGGCGTTGGGCTTTAGACACAGTGAACAACCCCAAATCAACGTAGTTAGGACTCACGCGGGCTACATTACAAAGTTTAAGAGAAAAGCAATTATTTCCGCTAAATGCCAACAGCTTTGAGTACTGCACCTATCTAAAGTTGTTTTTATAAAGTGAGTCTAATTTGATGACGATCAGAGGATTATGTAAATAATTTGATGTTACGCGCATCTGCATCTCTGGAATGCTGTTCTTATAAAGTGAGCCCAATCTTACGACGATCAGACGTAACTTGATGTTTCGCGTATCTGTTAAATGTCTAGGCAGGCATTTGTTTCATGTACTGGGAGGTGATGCATTTATGGCAAAGATTGACAAAAAACTTGTGCGTTATGGCAAATGTAACAACTAACCAATTGACTTGAGATAAAACGATGGTTTTAAAACGGGATTTATGTTCATACAGGACCTTTTTTAGCAATCTCCGCAAACCCCCAATTGCAGGGCCGATACCGAGCCCCTCCCCCTCAAAAATTAAATGAAACAGTAATGTTATTCACATACAATATATTTCTACAACATAATTCAAACTTTTTATATAGATAAGAGTGCACTTTTTCTTATAGTACATGAGGTGCTGTCACAATCGCTGCATCAAATAGACCTATTATGGCTTTAACGCTGCTTTTGTAAATAAACATCGAGTGCTAGTACATAATCTAAAGAGGAATGCAACGGCCACTAAAGTTCGCTATTGAGATATACTTCTATGAAGAAAAATAAGCATCAAAAATGTCGTAGGGCCCCTCATAAATTTTTGGTGGATTGAGTGGGACCCTTAACGTCTGTCAAATGTTCATAAATTTCAAACCATAAGTGATTTCGTGCCAATAATTTTTGTCGTCAACGAATTTAAATACAAGCAAGAGTTGTATTACATAACTGTATTACACATATATCTGAGATTCAAAGTACCTGTAAGGTATTATATATTGGCAACGATATGACACTGTTTGGGGCCAAATCAAAATGGAAACTGCTAAATTGTTTTTGAGCAAACTGATTTAAGTCCTTTAAACTGTTTAAGTTGGGTAAAACCCAAAAGCAGATGAGATTCGCCGTCCCGAACCAAAATTTTTTTGAGTTATATTAAGATCTCTGTGAGCAAACCGTACAACAGTTCTCGAATGATAGGACTGATATTATAGTTATCAAAATGCAGTCAATATTATCTTTCTGATGTTAAAGCTGTGGAAATTTTCTAATATTCTAAACTATCATGCTAACTTCTTTAATTAATGCATATAATGAAAAAAATTACACACGTCTTCCCAAACCAATTGTGTTATAATGGATGTAAAGGCGTATTTTACATTATTTCCAGTGTAAAATAGTTAAATTATTAATATTGTAAAATAGTTAAATTATTAATATTGACCCAATATCCTAAATTTGAAGAAATTTGGAACATTAAAATATATATTTTGATCCTTTTAATTTAAACTGATCAGTTTTATTCTGTTGAGGGTTTATAGGTTTTTATTATATCAAAGGGATTAAAAGCCTCCAAGTTATGTTTGGGGTGCGGGTGCTAAGGTCACTTATTAGGCATTTACACCCAGATTTGCCAATATAGACTCCGCAAATGGGTGCCATTTCCGACACAGAAGCTATGTTTACCCAGAGCAAACTTCTTTTTATTTTCCAGGTGGGTACCCTGTAAAAGTGTGGACATAGTCTCTTGTCTAAGCAGATTATGCGAGACAAGAAGGTGGAACACACGTCTCGCTTAGGAGAAGTGCGCTACATACCACTACGCCGCACGGTAAATGAAAATTCATAAATGTATATATACATACTATACTGCGCACTACATACCACCAAAACTATAGGAACTGTAAATTGTACATAATGGTCATGTACATTTACCTACGGTTCGAAACATGGGACGTTTTTTCTTTCAGCAAAATCATATATATGCCTAAGCATTTAAGCACGTTCAGGTTACAATGTCCCCAATGTTTGAAACTTATGTACCCCAGCAGAATTTTAAAAAAATAACAACATAACTGAATAATACACCGCAGTCGCTATAAACAGTGTGCGCCAAGGGCGCAGATTCGATTTGAGTAGTGGGGCACGGCTTCGTGGGACAGCGCTATAAAAATACATATAATGTAAAAAAAGTGAAAACATAAAATGCAAATGCAATACCGTTTTAATTCTTGCCTTATTAAAAGATTGTATTTTGAACAGTGGGGGGGAGGCGTTGTCCCCCACTTCAAAAAATAGGGAAACTAGTCTCCCCTGTCCCCCATTATCTGAACCCATGGATGCGTTACTGTTAATTCGCGAAAAAACTGTAGCTAAGGGTATTCGCGAGTAAAGAAGTGGTACTTAAAAGGGTATCGTGCACTTCCAGCAATTGATTTATGGTAAAGGTGTTACCCTGGCTGTCTATGCGGCATGCTCGCGACTACAGCGGACAAAAGTTACAAACAGTGGGAACATTTATCCCTCAGGAGTTATTCTTAATTGTTGATTTTTATAAATAGACAAATTTATTAACAATTTATATAAAGTAAAGTGATGATATTTTTAATTAGCACTTGCTAACATCTGGACACTAAGGATCAACCGCAAAAAATTACTCGAATATATAAAATGAAACTTAAATATTTCAGGTCAAAATTACATAGACAATTTTAATATACTGCTTAATATGTAAGCTACCTATAAATATATCATGATTCGTTACCTCTACTGTCAACGTCAAATCAGTATTCGATTGCATATTATAATAGTGTAGCAGTTATGCATTATAAAACAGCAATTATGCGTTATGACGACATACTTCACTGCCTTTCCCTATCGCTCAACTCAGGGACCCATTATAGCCATCATAATAATATAAATAATTATCCATAATAATATATAACACTATATATATCAATAATCAGTATTACCAATTATAGTTTTAGCTATCAAAAAAACTTAAAACATATTTGAAATATATAACCTGAAAAACATCCGGCAGCAAATACAGTTGCACTAAAATGCTAAATGAATTGTCAACACTGTAAAGATTAATTAAATTGCAGCTTGGATTATGAAAAAATAAAGACAAAAAATTTCACAATAAGAATCGCTCAGTCGCTCTAGTCGGCTTTACTGGCAGGCTCTCTACTATTGATTCGCAACGTATTATACGTGACGATAAATTAGGCTTAAATTTAACTCTATTTAAATGAGATTTAGCTGCAAAAGAGCATCCGAAGTTGTAGCTAAGACGTCGCATAACTTTTATTTTAGACCTATCACTTATCGACATCGTGATTCTCAGTCATTACTAAGTTGCATGACTAAAAGACATCTTCAGTCATCGTGATCAAACATACTGATGAAAGCTTACTTCCACGTGTGTCCACTAGTAGAAGTAAATCGTTTATTTCCGGTCACTGGGTGTACCACAACGAAGCGCTTTGTACCAAAATAATATTTTGCCATATATTTTTGTAACGTCATCCAAGAAGCCAAAGACCAACCGTGACGGACAAACTAGTCTTGAGTGCTGTTACTAGAAGTAGGCGAACGGCAGTGCTCCTAACTCAATGCCATGCTTCTTTACTATGTTGCATCAGCAATTAAAGGCCTTGCATTTCATGTCGACGATGATATTATCGACAAGCTCAACTATTACTATACCAGCTCGATTATTACAATATTTGCCGTACTTGTTTCGGCCAAACAGTACGTCGGAATGCCGGTTCAATGCTGGGTTCCGGCAACGTTTACCGATTCAATGGAACAGTATACGGAAAACTTTTGCTGGGTTCAAAATACATATTTTCTTCCGCTGGCCGATTATATTCCTCAGGAAGTGCCCGAAAGAGAAGCACGTCAGATTGGCTATTATCAATGGGTACCATTTGTGCTCGCTCTGGAAGCGCTTCTCTTCTACGTGCCGTGTTTGCTATGGCGATTACTTAACTGGCAGTCAGGTACAAATTATTCAATAAATTATAATTATATTCTAGTTTCATTCATTTCATATAAACAACAAATAAAGTTCCTTTATATACAGCTTCTTAAATATCATTTATTCAACTAGGTGCTGCGCTGAGGCTGTTCGGTTGATAGCATGATTTTTCTACACGAGTTTAATATATATATTTACACCAGCGGCGATACAACTGTGTGTAGAACACTGAATTATGTCACATTGCACCATACATTCAACTCTAACATAATGATTACACAGTTCTGAATATATGAGTCAAACTGGAATGTTTTAAAAGGTTATATATATTCTGTGATAACAAAATGTGTCTTTTATTTTACACGCCTTAGGCACAAAATGGTCAATTGTGAAGAAGCGCAGTTGATTTTACTACCATTCGATTCAGTACATCACGGTGGTTAAAAATTTCATTAAAATTATATTTCATACATATTTTTTGATGTTTTGGTTGAACTTAATACATAAGATTTTTAAAGAAATCACAATTTGTAATTTTATTTACAATTCAAATCATGTTGAACATCTGGTTCGAACCGTGTCAACGTCACCTGAATTCATAGGTTAACGGCTTAGGCTAAGGCTTCAGTTAAACCAGGTTTAGCTTAGTAAACTTATGAACGGATTGCGCTGATTTTAACATCCATCCACTCATCTGGTCCATAATAGTATATAATACATCACTGAGATATTATAAACGATTCATTTACTCTGTCTGGGGCTATAATCAAAAAGACCAAACAAAATTTCCTTCGATTTTGCCCTACAATTTATATTTGTCCAGGTGTTTTTCCTCGTACAAAAGTATATAATACATTACTGAGATATTATAAACGATATCTGTCTGGGGCTATAGTCGAAAAGACCAAACAAAATTTGCTTCGATTTTGCACTAAAATTTATATTTGTCCAGGCTTTTTCCTCGTACAAAAGTATATAATACATTACTGAGATATTATAACCTATATCTGTTTGGGGCTATAGTCGAAAAGACCAAACAACATTTGCTTCGATATTGCACTAAAATTTATATTTGTCCAGGCGTTTTTCCTCGTACAAAAGTATATAATACATTACTGAGATATTATAAACGATATCTGTCTGGGGCCATAGTCGAAAAGACCAAACAAAATTTGCTTCGATTTTGCACTAAAATTTATATTTGTCCAGGCGTTTTTCCTCGTACAAAAAATATATGTCTAGGTGATATTGTTTTCATTGGCAGGCCGCCTAAGGTTACATCCATTACAAAATTTTGAGATAAATCCGTTCGCACACAGCTTAGCTACAACCGATAATAGCACACAATGAGCTGATATTTGGCCGAAACATGAGGTTGTTTGACCCAGATCAGGAGAATATTTATGCATGATTTTATAGCCGACGACATATAGCCTTAAACGCACGCAATAGAAAAAATGAGCTAAATACCTCGATCAGTTGCTGTATTATTCGAGTGACAAATTTTCTCGAATCACATTGTACATAGAGCAATATTGTAAGCACTAGCTATGTAATAAATTTTGGGTATTTCAATCACACTTCCAAATTTTCAATTCTGATGTTGTACTTGTTACGGTGTATTCGATTTAATGTAAACCCTATACAAAATTGTTTTTATTATTTGTACGTGACGCGTTCCCTTGCCTACAACACAACGTAGTGCGGGGGCACGGTCGTCTTTGAGTTCAGTACAGAGTGGAAACCTGCAATTTGCCGACTTAATGTATGCTATAACAAAGGGTAAACCCAACGGTAATAAATGTTCGGTGTTATTAGGGCAAGCGACTTCACCTGTTTACATATTTTATGTTCTAGAGCAGTTGTATACTGTTGTATTTTAATAGGCAAACAGCCGGGAGGTCTCACGTTGCAGTGCACGGACATAGAGAGGGAAATATAGTAACCTATTTTCCATAAAATATTTTATAGGGGAAATAAGTGATTTTGAGACATAAAAACTACCTTCGGTGCGCAGTTGGTTCTTCAACTTCGGGAATCGGACTTCATTTGGCAGCCTAAGTTTTCGCTGTTTTGTCCTGCAAATCACCGAATCTCAATGTACCGATAAAGTTTTGCTAGTACTTGAGTATACAATATATCCAATGCATCAAACGTTTCTTTCAAAATAATAACTTATCGTTTGCAAACATTTCTCGCTAAAAATGGGTTGCAAGCTTGTCACAAATTATCCCCCACCGGAATACATAGGCTATGTCGTTGCCGGCAGGCAAACGGCTTTCATATGCTTTTTATATTCTCTATCTCTAATGGGGTAGCATTAGTAAAAAAACTTGAGCAATTTTTTGAGTGGTCTGTTCTTTTTTAGTTTCGTTTTTATTATCACCTGCAAACTGGCTTCTCTCAAAACTCAATAAAAACTGGTACGTTTCAGAAAGCGGTGTGATTTGATTGTCTGATACACCTAAATGCTACAGACGTTTAAACGTTACAGCGGATTGACTGCTGAGATGTACCCTGTAAAAATATAGTATTTCAAATGGTTTCACCAACAACATAGCGGATGCGGTAATAGAAACTGCGTATAGTGAGGTTTCAAACCGGCATCCCAGTAGGAATTATCACATATTAATCAGCTGTTATTTCCACAACGGTTTTGTTAATAGCTTTGGCTAATACAACCTATAAAAAACTCCTGTTTGTGAGTTTCGATAAATGTAATATGTATAATTAACCTTATCCCTGTGCAAAACTACTCACATCTAAAATTCAGCTCGGAACAACGCTATATAAAATAGTAGGCGAATGAATTCATTAAAACAACTACAGCCCTAATACAAAGCAAGAGCGAAAAAAATACAATTGCACGTACAAAACTGGCTCGTTATGTTTTGAATAATACAATGATATATAACGGGCAATAAATTTCAATAAGATTAATTGAATTCGAGTGGAACGAGAATTTTCAATTTTGGCTTTGGAGGGGGGTTGAGGAGGTCCTGTCTGTGTGTCTGTGTGTGTCTGTCGCACCTGGATCTCGATAACGGTTGGGCGGATTTTGATGCAAGGTAGCTCATTCGAACCGCAATGGCGATTTAGATGTAGTGACGGAGCCCGATTTTTGAATTTTTTTGCCGTGGGAAAAGTTATGGGTCAAAATTACGTCATTTTGGCCCATCTTTCGAGCAACCCCTCCAGTTTTTGCGACTTTTCTCAATAAGTACACGAGGTATCCGCAAACTAATAGGCCTATTCCATGTAGCTTTACCAGGGCATTCCAATATATATAACAAGTTTTTCAACTACTTCCCAATCTGGAGTCTATAAGCTTATAGTTGGCGCCAAATTTCATATTTGGTGAAAAGTCTTGGGAAATGCACCTAAATGTGCGCTTATTCTTGGTTTTAGTGTCGGATAAGGGGTTTTCTGGGCAACAAGCTGCTTGCGAGTGTCAAAAATATTGTGTGGCAAATATTTTTTACACTTCTGCTTCATACTTGGTATGAAAAATGAGATTTTTTTCAAGTGTGGGTTTGAATTCTTTAACGTTCTTTTCACGGTCAATTTAGGGTTTTACTGAATTATTAAATTGTTATTTGATTGTTTTTGTATTCGTTGTATGATGTTTTGTCTACTGCATACTTTCGCTGTCAAAAGAGGCGGGCGTAACTATGACACATTACTCACGGTTTATATAATGCTGCACCTGCGCACTGTGTGTAGGCTTTGTTTGTGTGTGCTTTCTACAACAGACTTTGGGGATTGTTCTCACCACTCGAATTCTGGCTCGCAAGCGAGCTTCACTAGTATATTAATTTATGTGTGGGATCCAATTTAAGTGACTGTATTTGTCTGGAGTTGAATAGTCAAACTGAAATATTACACGAACGGGTGAATGTCATCATGTTCCGCCATCATTGGAGCATGAGTGGATTGATTTTGCAACGCTCACTGGTTTTGATGGTCTATAGTTGGGAGGTTTGGAGCCGAGTTCGAAGTCGCCATCTGTCTTGTTTGATTGTCAGCGGTTCGTCTTTGAAAATCGTCCTACTGCATTCCAAACATTCATGTACCTTATAAACTGTATTGGGAAAATCTACCAGAAATAATTTATCTCAAACTGTAAATTTATTCCCAACTGCCGTTGGACTTTTAGTGCACTAACTTCAGGAAAATACGTAATTTTTTTACCAAACACAGCTTTATGAGTAATAAGGATAACCTATTATACTATGATGCACCAAAAATATAAGCTTCTAGTTGTGCCTTTTGCTGTTTTTGGATACGTCTAACCCACGTCGACACTGCAAGTGAATTTCGATTCGTCTTCTTATTTATATTTGTAGCTGTTAATATGCACAATCATTACTTAGCTAGGCATTAAGACACCAGATTATAGTCTTTTGGTTTTGTTCTTTTTGTTTTTTCACTAATATTTAACTCCAGTTTTACGGTAGTTGGGAATTTGCCGGCTGAGGCGCTTAATTACATAAATAAAATATAAGTAAAATAAGTATAAAATATGTATAATATATATAAATAAGGCCTCTTGTAGAATTCTACACCAGAGCCTAAGTATAAGCATAATACAAAGCCTAGAAGTAAGCCTGTCTAAAAACAACCTAAGGATAGGCATAGATGTAACTAAGCTTAAGCTCGAAGGATTCGAAGAAAGCACCTATAAAATATTATAGGTTGAAATATTATATTATCAAAACTGCAAAACTCATCTCAAGATCCGCTGCTTGGTTTCAGGTATTCATATCCAAAGCTTGGTGCAAATGGCCTGCGATAGCCGTTTATTGGACGCTGAGGGCCGGAACAAAGCCATCGCTACCATTTCCACTCACGTCGAAGAAGCGCTTCATATAGGTGGGCATATAGGTATGCGCATGACGACGGTAACCTAGATGGCATGATGTGTGATAAAAACATCGCATGCTGTTCCTGTTTTATATAAATGTGCCTGGGTTATCAGTGCAATTGGCGTATTTATGTTTTCTATGAAATTTTATACTTATTCGCAAGCTTATTGCTTAAGTGCGAGCGTACTATTTGTTTTCATTGCGGCTATGTAAACATTAGTAGTATATAAAATTCACGTTCATCGTAGAAGAGAACTACGTACTTGTAATGACTAACTATATAATATTTCAATATTTTCCATGATCTTTATATGGCGTTTACATTTTAAAAGATGTGAAAGCTTTTTCGGCAAATAGTCAACACTATGCTTTGAAACACTTTTCGAGCTCACTATGTTATGAAGACATGTTGTACAAACTTGTTTTATATTCACATGTTGCCACTGAAGTACCTGAGAATCCGTTTGATTCGCTATCTCCATTGTGATTCAAATCTTGTTTTCTATGTGTATATAAATTTGGTATATGTATACACCTATGCATAATGAATGTTCACATGTATTTGTACTAAATAAACACATATTAAAAAATGAAAATATAAAATATCTTAAAAATGATGTAATATAAAGCATACAGAATGATATATTGTATTGTATTCGGCCGAGGAGTTGCTGGAAACAGAAAACAAATAAAAATAGTAATGATAGAGTTACAGGGTTGTTCCACCAGAAGCGTAACCTATTTTAAAACCATATTATTGCACAAACTTAAATTTCGCAAAATGTTGAATTACTTCTTAGACCACGAAGCCTTAAACTCTGGCATATTCCGTGAATTACTATCTGAGAGTTGTGCTTATTCAGATTTTACAACAATGAAGTGCTGTGTGAAAACAAACAAGTTTATCAAGAAAAGGATTAATGAAAAATAAGTACACCGCAAGTAGTGCAAGCCAAATATTGTCCCTAAAATTTAGTCAGTATACTTATTTCATGATTCCGAATTTGGGACCACAGTCAAGATGAACAAAATATTTACAACGTGACATATCGGTTACGGACAATCAGAAACTTATCACTGACTTATCGGTCGAGTGCCACTGCCAAGCGAGAAAATGAATATGGAGTGCATCATGGCGTTCGACGAACATGGACGCATTAACTTCAGAAACGATGTGTCTTTGAAACCAATATGGTCTAAATATGAAACAAAGCCCCAGCGCTGTGTTTTCTTTTGAAAGCTTTGCCGCTTATATGCAAAGTATAGCAGCGACTTCGATTATAAAACACTCTTCGACGTTGTACACAGCTAGTACTCCGCGAAATTCGAAATACTGCGTAACCAACCTACATATTTTACAATCTCTAATCAGGAGCGTAGCCAGCAAATCTTGTGAGGGGGGCACGGAACTTTGTAGGGGGCACCATACAAAAAGCTTTTTTCAGTAGCATTTGTGAATAATTTGTAGCAGAAATGTAGCAAGTGGATAATATCGTAAGTATCAGAATGCAACAAAAGTTATTATGGAGACAAATGTAAAAATGTAAATTACCCATGTTCAGTGGGCTCACTACCTGTTTAGCCGGTGCGCAACTTAAATGTTATCAAAATATATATTTTCGAGTCTGACCCAGGGAACCGCTCTGTGCTCTTGTGCATGCCCCCCGTGCCCCACCCTTGACCACGCCCATGTATCTAATCATTAAAAGTAAGCTAACATAAAACAAATTCGTGTGTAGGACACAAGTTCATTTATGTTATTTAATGCATGCAAAATTAGCTAAAATGAAAACTAATAACAAAGTGCATCATAAAAGTAGCATATGGCCTCCTGAGCGGACTATACTATCAACAACAAACAAAAGTTAGTTTTCCCGATTGTCTAGCGCATGCAATCTTATTTCTACCCTGACCTAGTTCTGCGAGTTAGGATCAAATTCGGAGTGCATGATGATTCTACGCATTCTGTGTTTGTTCCAGGCGTTTTCCGTTTGTAGAGATCACGACAAAATCTATAGTTGTTTGTTATAAAAAGTAACAGTGTATTTGCCTTTTGTTTTTGTACATAATGTCTTCGTGCATTTTGATATTATTTATCGGACTCGTTAACATTGGCACACCATTTCAAAGTTGGAGTTCGATCCCATCTCACTCCAACAGGTTTCGCACTGATTTTGTTGAGATCGAACAGCATGATTTTTTAACCTGGCTGGATATCCACAATATTGCTCTACACGTCTTGAGAAGCGAACACAACTAATTATATAATATAGTTGCTCTACCTAAATTATGGACGGCTAGGCTAGGCCACCTAAGTATTTTTGGAGCTTTATGAAACAAGCAAGCCTTAGCCTAGTAATATTCTATATCACGTTCCCAAGGTCCGCTAAATGCTCTAAATTTTGTGGAAATAATATTTTGGCACGTGCAGATGGACACGCGTTCTCAACCATGATGGTACCCTGCTGTTCAATAAAACCTGTTTTGATTGCAACAGATAGTATTTAACTGATGATATGTCAATATAGATACATACATAAACACGAATATTACTAGATGCTTCGCTAGGATCGTTCGGTCTACGTAACGTCTGCCTTATATAACAGTCCAATGCAAGAAGTTTTCGAAAGAATTTAACACGCATTCGGGATGAAATTCGTAGTAAAGATATAATTATGGGGAAATTGAAGCAACCAATCCACTTTGACAGTTGAAAGCAGAACTCTGAAAATATATATGGATTCGACCCCCATTGTTTATTTCTGCTGAATGGATACAAGGACAATGGAGGTCATTACTAACATGCTGAACTGTACAAGTAGTATGAAAACACACAAGTTAGAATAGACATTATTCAACTGTAGATAGAAAATGAAAATTTTTGTACTTATCTATTCTCAAGTTATAAATGATTACGTTCAAATTTGAGTTCATTTTGGTACAAAAAAGAATTAATCAAGCTCCTCAAAGGGTCAGTTACACGCAAACACGCATGCTACGACATAAACAGACCAAAATTAACATCAAAAATAATTATTGAAATCCGGTTATCCGTCGCTACAGCTGTTGAAATGAAGTATTATAATTTTACGTGAAAGCGAAAACTAGCTATTTAATTAATTTTGATAAAACTTCTTGATTTGAAAAATTGTCAACAAAATTTATACATTTTACTAATGTATTTTCACAGAAGCTGTGCTAATGGACGTTGTACAAAAATCTTCATGGGCCGCAACTTTGTGCAAAATTTTGTGTCGGTGGCTGCTTCTGTTGTTGACTTTACTATTTTTGAATTAATGTTATTTAGGATCCATGGCCCATAAGACCCAACAGTAATTAATTTTACGTTGGATTTATAGTTCCTTTGCTGCTCGTTTTAGCCTAGCCCAAGTAAACTATCTATTCGGGAAAAATTGTCTTCAAATCTCTGTTATCTAAAAGCATAAAGATATACCTGCTCACAAGCATCGAAAGCGCAGTAATTTACAGTTTATGAAGAACCACTTTAAAGGTTCACAAAAATGTGCAAAGTTAAATATTACGATTCAACGTTTCTGTATAAATTAAAACCACTCTTGAAAACGAAACATTAATACGTTGTTCTGGGAAAAACTTACTACAATAACGGTTTTGTGACATTCAACCGGTCATTCGGATATTGAAATGAATCTTTGAATATGATCGTTTATATTAGAAAATTGGCAGATATACATAAATAAGGATATGTATTATTAGGATATGTCGGATACTAAGCACCAGCAGTAGCCAAATCCAAAGTACAGCAGAAACTCCTTGAAAATATTAAATTAGTTTTTTTATAACGTAAATTGTGTAAAATCTTGAGTGTGTGGAAAAGATGGGAATCAAAATTTGTATCGCCAAATTTTTGTGCCTAAAACAAGATGCAGGAAGAGGAGGAAGAAACATGTACTTGATGGTATTCAAAGAACTTTAAATTTAGGCTTGAAAAGATGTATTGTTTGGTCTCAGTTTGGCAACAAGGGAGAAGAAGCAGAACCTTTTATACCGTTTATGTGAAAACTGCATGTGAAATTGAACACGAGATACAAACGATGAAATAAAAATTAGCAAATTTACAAGTTTTATAACGTAAATGTTTGAAAATAGGGTTTTTGGTGGCAATTTTTCGAGGTGTGTAGCCGGAAATCTAAGACTGAAAATCGCTGCAGTTCGTGCCAAGACAAACATTTTGTAACTTACCGACATCGACCCTACCAACCATTGTTGAGTTATGAACGTCACCGAATTTATCGTAATTAAATACTCTAAGGCACGTCTACCAACCACCAATACGGTAGGTAAATACGGTTAAATACCATACACACAAGTCATGTTATTTGGAAATATTAATGGTTGTGAAGGAGGCAATATTATTAAACGGATGTCTTTTTTTGAATCTAATGGCGAATATATTTTAGTGCTATTCTTTCTGTGGAAGCTAGTTTAATCCAAAATGTTAAGAATGTTGAAATCGTAATCACGATCAACATTTAACATCCGAAGACTTGATTAATATGTTTGTTACGCACATAGTTACATAATACGCGTATTGTATATCGATTAACAGTTGATTGCTACTAGAAAACGATCGCATGACAATGCTGCATTCCGTGTACATCTTTATGTACTATGTATTGCGAACGTGCAAAATTATGCTACAATGTGTTTTGTAATATAGTCTATATAGTGGAAGGCGCGTAGACAAATGTCTGAATGTTCGGTTAGCTATATAACAAGTCAGTTATCTCGTGCTATCGCACTCGTTTGCACTCATCACAAACCGTGCGTACAAATCTTTGAACGCACTCCTGCCCACGTTACAATTATTACATGTACTGTGTATAATGTTAATGTTTATAGGTAACAGTGTAAATTCCAAAAACATCTTAGCATGCTTTGGTATGCATAAATCTCAAACCTTCGCTGGTGTAATAGAATTTATCACTAGTCTCGTGTCACTTCTTTTGCAGGGCGATTCGACGATAATAACCGATATTAAACATTGCACCCATTGCAACCAATATCAAGAGTGCATAAACAAGGAATTGTACATAGAAGAATATGACACTCTTGATATTGAGTGCAATTTATCTAATGTTTAATATCGGTTATTATCGTCGGATGTCGGAGAATAGGAAATTGTATATATAAGAGTATGACACTCCGTTATACCCTTGCGCGGCGCTTTATATGATGACGTGGATCGTGTTTCATTCTGCGCCTCAAGGTTCTTTTTACGGGTGATATCGCCGACCCCTAAAGTTCTTGGGGGTACCAGGTATTAGGTCGCCAATAACCAATGACAATATTGGAGGACCATCAATCGTCGACAGCTTCTAATACTTGGTTATTATCATTGTTAACTGGCGACACGATTGCTAATATCCCCAGGAAATCTTGAGGTAGGGTGTAGGCGATATTGTCCCCAAACATTTTGGTATAATTTTCTGCAATCGTTGGCAGGGCAGGCCGAGAAATAACCATGTCGTCTGATAAAACAATGCACGTGACTGCGACCCAGTGTAGTGCTTCTCTAGATCTTTTGTTCAAGAATTCTTGCTAATATAAAGAGCGCATAGAGTAAGAGTATGACACTAATTTTCAATCTAATGTCAACCTGAGTCAGATGACACGGGCATTTCCGGCTCTACCAATCATTTTTTGGGAGGAGCTCATCAAAAAACCCTCCTTACCACGGTCTGTGGGGATTATCTAGCACCATTCATTTTGTGGGATGGGAAGTAACAGTTTTTCAACCAACCCGTATTTGTGGGGTTGGTCATGATGCACAGACTCACAGCGTTTTGTTGGGTGAGTTTAGCTGAATGCCCTATTTTTGTGGGGTGGAGCTAGCCGGTGTTACCATTAGAGTGCTTAGAAGTGTTATACATTTTCCTTGCACCCTTACTAGTAGTAATAATCATGTTAACGCGCTCGTTGATCCAGTGTTTGAGTGCCGATATTTGAGTGCTGAGTAATCTGCTAAAATTACTCATGTTCTATATACAGTCGCACAGAACCCGAAAACAACGTCACGGCGTAAACGGCTGTGACAAAAAACAGCTATTTTTGTTTTTATAGCAATTATTGTTTTCTAAAGTGTTTTTCACATAAATAGCGAAATACTTATACGTATTAAAATTTTACAGTCTACAAAGAAACGCAGTAAGTAGCATTAAACCTGTAGTAGGCTCTGGCCTGAATCAGTGTTTCACTATTACTGTGGATACCTGTTTTACGTTTAAGGTAAACAAATGGACAATGGTACTACGAATAAATGTCTCAATTGCCTCGTTTGTACACGAAATACCGGCAGTTCGGTGACGTGTTTGTATATTTGTACAAAAGTACTTTACACATTCAACATTGTCGGTCATATATTTTTGCTGAATACTTTCCTCGGAAGTCGAACGACGTTCTTCGGCTTTACCGTGCTCAACGATCTCTTACACGGCCGCGAATGGGAAGATTCGGGAAATTTTCCGCGCGTCACAATGTGTGACTTTGAGGTAAGCGGTATTAATCACGGCAATTTCATATTCGTTGTTTGTTCTACAAAATTTATTTTCGTTGTTAACAAATTTAGAAACATTCGCGAAATTGCACAATATTTTGGCTATTTTTAGCAATACCACATTTCGTCGAAGGTCACAGTTCAAATTAAATTGATATAGAAGAAAATAGCATGTTACTGTAAATTTTTCTAAGCGATAAATTTTGCTAAAACTACATTCGATTTTATAATGCTTAATAAATACCAAGAATACTTAAACCTGCTAACCTTATGCTACAGTAATTCAGGCAGTAGTGCGACCGGCGCAGATTTGTGACTGAATGAATTTGTTTTCTGAATGGCTGAAATGGTGGTTAATCTATGTGCGTTTTGACTTGATCAATATTAGGACAAGTGCCATGGAATGCAGAACGATACAAGCAAAGGTCATTGCTGAAATCTGTCACAACATTGTGTAAAACCGTTTATAATGACTTAAATTAGCATAAAAATTTATCGGAGCGGATGGTGTCTTGTAATTCCAATTCCAAGAACTGTAACCGTTTTTATATCCAACAAAGGATCGGCATGGAATGCTGCTATTCCCATTCCGTCAATGCTGCTGTCCCGTGGTGTCGTCATGCATCGTATGCGTAGGAGTTTAGTTTATCTGTATGTGAATGAGATTTAGTCATTTGACACTTTCACGTGATTTTCGGTATAACTTGTGTATTCGATGTAAGATGTCGAGTAAAGTTTGTTTATCGGATCGGCAAGATGTTAATGGCGGTTTTTCGTTACTGATTTTCCAATTTCGTTAC
Organism: Trileptium ribeirensis; assembly: GCA_030248225.1. NCBI lineage: Eukaryota > Metazoa > Nematoda > Enoplea > Enoplida > Thoracostomopsidae > Trileptium > Trileptium ribeirensis. The sequence continues at coordinate 16,336 of JASANE010010119.1, forward strand.
ATTCGCCTCATCATATTAATCTAAATGGTGATAATCGCGTCTGCTAATGTTGTTCATCATCATCGTCAACTACAAACTGTGTAACTGTCAGTGTCACGCTAATAACAATAACACAACTACATTCAACATCATCAGCATCGCTTTATCACGTCGACAGCCACTCACCAACAGATACCCCTCGACACCGCTATCGACACGTCGGCATCGTCTGAATTCAGAGTAGTATACCCGGTCGACGTCACCGGACGTCGGTGTCACCTCCGCGCCACCGGACGCCTGTTTAAGCAATACGTCTTCGACATCCAACGTCGTCGCACCTACCAGCAGTTCCGGCTTGCCACTACCAGCCACAAACGTAATTCGGGCCGTCGTCATCCGTTCCTGATCCGCATTGATATCGGACATCGTGGTACATTCGTTTGTACCAGCTGTTCCATCTACGTCGCCATGCTATTTTTGTTCGGGATCCCATAGTAACTCTGACTGCGATAAATATACCACCACGCAGACACGACAGTTGCTGGAGCTGAAACGATGCTTTCGTTGCCTTCGACCAAACCACAAGGCGCGACAGTGCCCCGTCCGACTTCAGAGCTTGAGATGTTTCTTTTGCAAGGCAGTTGGCAAAC